>JAJPUD010020877.1:0-23933 GCA_023553655.1 Myrmecobius fasciatus | reverse complement strand
TCTCCCTCCCCTCTTTCTCTCAATTATATTAGGTTTTCTTTGCCTCTTCAAGTGATTTTACCTTGTTTTTACCTCCTTTTTTTTTTTAGATCGTATTTTACCACTTTTTCCCTCTTTTCCCCAGTATGACAACCTTTCCCCCTCTAGTTCTCTTTTTCATATTATCAAAGTACTATTTAGTTAATTATACCCCCAAATTTTGAGTATCCCCCTAGTAAAAATAAAGTTCTCAAGCGTCCTTTCCTTTTTACCTTTTTATGCATCTCTTGAGTTCTGTGTTTGGGTGTCGAATTTTTTGTTCAGATCCGGTCTTTTCATTAGAAATAGGTGAAATTCACCTATATCATTGAATGACCATCTTCTTCCCTGGAGGATAATGCTCATTCTAGCTGGATAGGTTATTCTTGGCTGTAATCCAAGTTCCTTTGCCCTTTGGAATATCTGGTTCCAAGCCCTTCCATCCTTCAGTGTGGAAGCTGACAGATCCTGACAGATTCTAATTTTTGATCCTCAGTATTTAAATTGTTTCTTTCTAGCTGCTAGCAGAATCTGTTCCTTGGTGCTATAGTCCTGAAATTTAGCCACGATATTCCTTGGGGTTTTAATTTTGGGGTCTCTTTCAGGAGGTGATTGGTGAATTCTTTCAATGGTGATTTTGCCCTTTGATTCTACAATCTCAGGGCAGTTTTCTTTCAGGATTTCCTGGAAGATAGTGTTTAGATTCTTTTTTTCATCATGGCTTTCAGGAAGTCCAATAATCCTTAGATTGTCTCTCCTAGATCTATTTTCTAAGTCAGTTGTTTTTCCTAGGAGATATTTCATATTTTCTTCTAATTTTTCATTTTTTTGTTTTTGTTTGACTGATTCTTCAAGTCTTAGTGAGTCATTCACTTGCATTTGTTCAATTCTTATTTTTAAAGTGTTGTTTTCTTCAGTTACCTTTTTAAGTTCCTTTTGTAACTGGCCAATTTGTTCACTGCACTCTTTTTCCACTTCACTAATTTTATTTTTTAATAAATTCGTGTCTTTTTCATATCTCTTTTGCAGAGCATCATATCCTTCTTGCAAAATACTGTATCCTTCTTGCACTGATTTCAGTTTATTTTCCCATTTATCCTCCAGCTCTCTTTTGAGGTTCTTTATGCAGTCTTCCAGAAAGGCCTTTTGAAACAGAGACCAGTGATGGTCCTTGTTGTTTTTTTCTGGATTTTTGTCTAAAGAAACCTCTGTATCTGAGGTCATTTCTTTGCCTTGATAAAAGCTGTCTATGGTGAGAGCTCTCTTTTGCTTCTTCATCATTTTTTTTTTTTTTTTTTTTTTTAGATAGAGTGGATATCTCTTTAAGGTAGGGGGGAAAAAAAAAAAAAACCTCGGCTGAAGACGCTTTGCCCTGGGGCACTTCGGTGAGTTGACTTAAGGTGCTGGGCCGGTGGGGGCTAGGACTAAGTCCGAATTACTCCTTAAACAAGGCAAGTCTGCCAGAACACCTGTCCCCAATCAGGGCAGAGTGTCCCGAGTGCCTGAGATAAACTCCAGGTGTTTAGAGTTTGGAGTTTGGAATTTCATCCACTATGAGCTGAGCTGAGTCCCACCCTCACTTCCGGCCTGCACAGGGATCGTCTATCTCTCTGTCCGAGTCCGACTAACCTGATATGAAGTTCTCCAGAGAGCCGTGCCCAAATATTTCTGAGTTTGTTGACTTGAAGATCAGTTCAGAGGCTTATTTTATTGTTGATTTGAGAGAAGATTGGAGGAGAGGCAGAAAGTCACCTTTTCACTCCGCCATCTTGGCTCCGCCCCCGACTTCCATTTTCTTGAGGAAGGGTTCACCAAGTAGGACAATCATTATTAAATATTTATATGAAATCCGTAAAGTGGACTAGGTGCAATCAGTCAATGAGAAGAGATAAAAGTTCTTCCCAAAGGGTTAATGTTCAAACTCATCAGTTTATCATAAGGGCTTCTACAGTCTGAACTTAACTCTATTTTTTTCACCCATATACTAGAATAGAGCTTTATCAGCAGTCTTCCATCAATTGATGAACATGTCTAAGCAAAACAATTTACTAGAGTGCTATAACTGTATTGATGGGGGGGAAAACCCATGCTAATAATACAATTCTTCATACATAACTATACAGTTACTTACTTTCTTTGGATCTTAAATTTCTTAATCTTTAAAGGACAAGATTGGATTAGGATCCAGAGATTACTTCCAGCTTTAAAATCATCATTTTTTTACATCCTAATAATACCTAGCAAAGTGATTTGTATGTAGCAGGCATGCAAATATTTGTTTGATTTTAAAAGTTTTAAAAACACACAAACAGCATTTCTCATGACAACCATTAGAATGAGTACATTTAAAAATAAATTCCTATCCTTTTCCTTCAAGATCTATTAAAAAGGGAATACCTCTTTTATCCTCTTTGTTTGGGGGACAGATGGCTTTCAAGAATGAATCTGGGGACAGCTAGATGGTGCAGTGGTTAGAGCACCAGCACTGAAGTTAGGAGGACCTGAGTTCAAATCTGGTCTCAGACACTTCCTAGCTGTGTGACCCTGGGCAAGTCACTTAACCCCAATTGCCTCAGCAAAAAGCAAAAAAAAAAAAAAAGAATGAATCTGAAGTTACAAATAACTTCTGAGAATAAGCCAATTAAAAAATAATAGTGGTCCAAATGTAATCTTGGTCCAAATGTAATCCTGAACTGAATATAATGAGGCTCAACTGACAACTGAGCACCTGTAGGTCATTCTCTTCCTCTCACCACTTGAGTCTGTAGAAACAACATGAACTTTGGTGCTTAAGGTGAAGACAGGGAAAAGACATTTCTTTGTGACAAAAAAAACCTAGTTCTTCCCCATGGGAACTAGTAGTCATTTTGATTTCAGAAGAAATGAAGATTCTTGTCCCCAGATTGCCTTTAGCATGGGCACTTAAGTTCATACTAAAGTCAATATAACATTTTATAAACCACCTGACTACTCCTACCCACCTCACTCATTTGAGTTTCTCATAAAGTCTATCAAGAAAGGAAAGAAAAACAGCCCTCTTACATAAAATTTATCAAGCTTCATGTTCATCTGACCCTTTCCAATGTATATAATGTAACATAAGGTAATATAACAGTGTAACACATGGTAACATAATGTAACATAATACATAAAGAAACATATTGTAACATAAGGCAGCATAATCCCCTTGATGTTACTGCTTTCCCTTCATTATTATCTCCAATTTATCCTGAACATACCTAGTTAATACATAGTTGTTTACTAGTTTTCTTCCCCATTTGGATCTTAGCACTTTAAGAGCTGGCACTGTCTTTTGCTTTTCCCTTTATCTTATAGTATGAGGCAGAATACTTGGCACATGATGATTAATAAATGTTTGTTGACTTTGACTTGACTCATTGAAGGAAGGGACCTCTTTGTTTTTGAGCAATGTAATTCCAACACCTTACAAATAGTAGGCAATGAGTAATTTTTTGTTCAATTGATCGTTTCCACTTCCTAGGATTCTTATCCATTATTACTCTCACACTATCTTCAACTACTGAGAATCTTTGTCAGCAAAGCAGTATATTTACAAAGTATCCTAAATGCTTCTACACTCAAGAGACAGAATTGAGAGTGGAGGTGAGGGATGGGGGGAAGGACAAGAGAAATATGCTAGGCCTGACACCCTTTTATCTCAAACATAATAGGCATCCTTTGTATCCTAACACCTAAATAAAATTTGGTCAGTGTGGCCAGGTGAAATGAAATTAATGATATATGCCATACTTAAAGCTGAGAGGAAAGATAAAAATAATTTACCACTATTCCTTCATTTTCTAAGTAACAGAACTAAGGTGTGACATGTCTAAGGTCACATAGCATAAAATACCTAAAAGTCACTTTATAGCAAAACTCTCAACAAATATTCTAAAATCAGAACAAAGCAGTTTAAATCTGGAATTCATTTTAAAAAGTAGAAAACTAACCCATAAGATATTCCTTAAAAAGGATTGAATAACAAATTTAATTGTGAACTAACTGCTTATGGATCAAATAAAGAACTACCAGCTCACTGGGACAGACAAGTTAAACAAGATAATATAAGATTACCTTAAAAAAAAAAAAAAAAAAAAACTTCATCAGAAACCAGCCAAAGAATTTTTAATTTTTTAAAATTTTAAACATTAAAACCCAGTTTTCCAAATACCTATCTGTTCCTTTAGAAAATTGGAATAAATGAAAATAATGAAAAAAAAATGATCCTGGCCAGTCAAGTTCAAGACTTAATCAATCTTGCTTCCTAATTAAATTTTTTACCCTGCTTTGCTTCAAGACACTGCAAATAAGGTCAGCAGGTCTCTTATAATGCAGATCTTTTATTCCTTTTTCATTATTCCTTCCTTACCCCAAATTAGATTGCTTCTAATCTTTATACCTTCCTAGGATCATAGATCATAAAATCATAATTCTAATGATGAAAGGCACCTTAGAGGTTCTCTAGTCAAACAACCCCTTTATTTCACAATAAGAAAACTTGAACCTAGAGACATATTGTGACAGACGCAGGATTGGAGCCCAGGTTCTCCAACTTCAAATTAAGTTCTCACAGTAACAAGCTACTACTGATCTTATCTGAAAAAAATATACTGCCTTGTATATTTTCTTGATATTTCCAGTTTTCAATTCCACCTTTACTCTTGACTGTCAAGGTTCTTTAAGAAAAAGAACTAAAACCAGGGGCCTCCCTAGAAGTTAAAGACAACTGATGACCGAACAGGAAAATATCAACATAACAACTGTGGTTCAGAAAATCGTCTATTAATTATAGTACATGCTGCTTTTTTGGAGGGAGGGGGAGCTGAGGCAATTGGGGCTAAGTGACTTGCCTAGGGTCACACAGCTAGGAAGTGTTAAGTGTCTGGGACCATATTTGAACTCAGGTCCTCCAGACTTTAGGTCTGGTGCTCTATCCACTGCACCACCTAGCTGCCCCTTCATGCTGCTTTTTAAAACTTTTTTTCCTTATTAAAATTTGACAGTCATTTTTTTTAATAAGTGAAGGATAGAGGACTGTTTATTAAATTGAACTTCTGTTAAACTTTGTTATATTAAATTGTTTATAAAAATTATATATGACAAATATCAAACATGAAAATTTCTGTAAAGGATATAGAGTATTATATAAAATATAGTAATATTTATAAAGATCTAGATAAGAAGTTAAATCTTTTAAGAGATTGAGGTTTTCCAAAGACCCCAGCTTTTGGGATAAATACTCACTATTTGGCAAAAACTGCTGGGAAAATTGGAAACTAGTGTGGAAGAAATTAGGGCTTGACCCATACCTAACACCACATACCAAGATAAGATCTAAATGGGTTCATGATCTAGATATAAAGAGGGACTTTGTAAGCAAGTTAGAGGAACGTAATATAATTTATCTCTCAGACCTGTGGAGAGGGAATAAATTTATGTCCAAAGAAGACCTGGAACTCCTAATTGAACACCAGATGGATAATTTTGATTATTTTAAGTTAAAAAGTTTCTGTACAAACAAAACAAATGCAGACAAGATTAGGAGGGAAGCATCAAATTGGGAAACCATCTTTACATTTAATGGTTCTGATAAAGGCCTCATTTCTAAAATTTATAGAGAATTGTCTCATATATATAAGAATTCAAGCCACTCTTCAATAGATAAGTGGTCAAGGGATATGAACAGACAACTTTCAGATGATGAAATTAAAACCATCTCTAGTCATATGAAAAGTTGCTCCAAATCACTATTGATCAGAGAAATGCAAATTAAGACAACTCTGAGATACCACTACACACCTGTCAGATTGGCTAAAATGACAGGAAAAGATAACGACGAATGTTGGAGGGGATGTGGGAAAACTGGGACACTGATACATTGTTGGTGGAACTGTGAATGGATCCAACCATTCTGGAGAGCAACTTGGAACTATGCCCAAAAAGTTGTCAAACTGTGCATACCCTTTGACCCAGCAGTGTTTCTACTGGGCCTATATCCCAAAGAGATCTTAGAGGAGGGAAAGGGCCCCACATGTGCAAGAATGTTTGTGGCGGCCCTTTTTGTGGTGGCTAGAAATTGGAAACTGAAGAAATGCCCATCAATTGGAGAGTGGCTGAATAAATTATGGTATATGAATGTTATGGAATATTATTGCTCTGTAAGAAACGACCAGCAGGACGATTTCAGAAAGGCCTGGAGAGACTTACATGAACTGATGCTGAGTGAAACGAGCAGAACCAGGAGATCATCATACACAGCAACAACACTATTACATGATGATCAATTCTGATGGACATGGCTCTCTGCAACAAAGAATTGTCTCAAACCAGTTCCAATTGTTCACTGAAGAAAACCATATACACCCAGAGAGAGGGAAATGAAATATGGACCACAGCGTAACATTTTCATGATCTCTATTGACATTTGTTTGCATTGTGTTGCCTCTCTCTGATTCTTTTTTTTTTTTCTTGTAGATAGGATTTTTCTTGCATAACTTCTCAAGCATTTCAACATTATTAGCATGTAGTGGACTTCCTGCCATCTAGGGGAGGGGAGGGGACTGGGGGTAAAATTTGTAATGGAAAGCTTTGTAAAGATCAATGTTGGGTAACTACCCATACATATGTTATACAAATAAAAAGCTTTAATAAAAAAAAAAAGAGAGATTGAGGTTTTTAGTAGGAGCCATTCCTAATAGTCAAAAATATTTTTTTCAGAGAAAAAAATAAAAGCTATCAATAATCATATTAAAAATACTATAAATCACTAATAATTGAAAAATGCAAATTAAAATAACTCAGAAGTACCTATTCATATCCATCAGATTATCTAAGATGACAGAAAAGGAAAATGACAAATGCTGAAAGGGATATGGAAAATTAGTATATTAATGGAGTTACTGGTGGAGCTGTGAAATAATCCAACTATTCTGGAGAACAATTTAGAACTATGCCCAAAGGGCTATAAAACTCTGCATACCCTTTAACTTAACAATATTCCAAAGAGATCAAAGAAAAAGGAAAAGGATCTATTTTTGTGGTGGTAAAGAACTGGAGAATAAGGATATGTCTATCAATCAGGGAATGGCTCAACAAGCTATGGCATATCAATGTGATAAAATACTATTGTATTGCAGAAAATAATGGAATGGTTTTCCAGAAAAACCTGGGAAGACTTATATGAAGTGATGCAAAATGAAATGAACAGAATCAGGAAAACAATCTATATAGTAAGCAATATTATAAAGATAATCTACTATGAAAGACTAAGTAACTCTACAGTTACTTAGTAACAACACAATGATCTATCGCAACTCCAAAGGACTCATAATATAAAATAATAATCATCTCCAGAAAAAAAATGGATTGACTAAGAGAGGAAACGGAAGCATATTTTTCTTTTTTTGGGGGGAAGGGGAAAGGAAGGGGAAATATGGCTAATGAATTTTTAACAAGTATTGTATTTCTTCCCTTCTCAATAAAAGTATATACTAAAACTAGCATAATTGTAACAAAACTGTTCTGCTTGTCTATGTCCCTTTCTGAATTTCTTCCCACATTCTATTGTGTATTTTTATTTTTAAAAATATTTCACTGATGATTTTTTTCTTGTACTATTCAGTACAAACTAACTCCACTTGCCCATCCCCAACTGAAGCCCTCTCTTCTAATATAATCAAGCAAAACAATCAATATATTACTTCTGGCTGCAAATGTATTTCTTTCTGAACCTCTAGGTTCAGTCTTCTAAAATCTTACAGATTCTTGGTGAGTTATGTACAATGATGCCCTTGTTTGAAATGTGCTAGAACACTCACCTAATAAACTTTTAGGGAGTTTTTAACAGTGCTCTGTTACATTTACTCATTCAGAATAAATCACATTCCTATTAAAAATCTAAACGCTACTTAGCTTCAAGACTAATTTGGAAATCATTTAATCATTAAAGTGCGGCATTTGGATACAGTCTGAAGAACATCAAATCAAAAGAGATAAAATACATATCCTATAAATATTTCCATAAGCCATAAAAATATTCACATAGTCTTATTCTGTGAATCACTGAATTTTACCCACTTTAAGTAAAAGTTCCTTAACTGATGGCAAATTTCAACAAGTAAATCACCCACATAAACTTGGAAAGGCAGTGCAATACAGCAAACTCTTTTCCAATACACCTTACTCTCTCAAAACACTGGCCATTATACAAAGGCCTCATTTATTCGATTTCCCTCTAAAAACAAATGAAGTCTCAGAAAGAAACTAGTTTCACCGATGCCGAGTGAAATGAGCAGAACCAGGAAATCATTATACACAGCAACAACAAATGTATATGATGATCAATTTTGATGGACATGGCTCTCTTCAACAATGAAATGTTTCAAATCAGTTCCAATTGTTCAGTGATGAAGAAAGCCATATACACCCAGAGAAAGGGGTATGAAATGTGGACCACAACATAACATTTTCATGCTTTCTGTTGATGTTTGCTTGCATCATGTTTCCCTTCTCAGATTTTTTTTCCCTTGTAGATCCGACGTTTCCTGCACAGCAAGATAACTGTAAAAATATGTATACACGTATTTGATTTGTCAAGTATTTTAACATACTTAACATGTAGTAGACTTCCTGCTATCTAGGGGAGGAAAAATTTGTAATGGAAAGCTTTGCAAGAGTCAATGTTGAAAAATTACCCATACATATGTTTTGCAAATAAAAAGCTTTAATAAAATGGAAAAAAAAAGAAACTAGTTACAGCAACCCAACAATTGCTATTTATTAAGTGTCTACTACATGCCAGGCACTATGCCAAGGATACATGGGCTGCTTGAGGGCATATTATAGAATGCCAACACTAGTATACATGCATAAACAAACATGGTAATAGGAAATAAAAATACTTTGTAAAATCCTCAATTTCATTTCCACAGCATTAGATGAGCTAAGACTGACTGTCTGAGAAAGTCATCATTACTTTAATTTTCAAATAACAAAATTAATGTTCAAAGAAAAGAACATAGCCTATGATTTTAAAATTGATAGAAGGAAAGATGTTCACTAAGTATTAAAAAAAGAAAGAAAAGGAAGAATGGTAGAAGAACATTGTCTCTCCCACATGTTTATGTCTGACAGAAAATCAGAAGCAGTAGGTAGGCAATGAAATGGTTATACCTATATTTAGATAAAGTAATGTGTTCTACAATCTAGTGTTCGATAAACCCAAAGACCCCAGCTTTTGGGATAAATACTCTCTATTTGGCAAAAACTGCTGGGAAAATTGGAAACTAGTGTGGAAGAAATTAGGGCTTGACCCATACCTAACACCACATACCAAGATAAGATCTAAATGGGTTCATGATCTAGATATAAAGAGGGACTTTGTAAGCAAGTTAGAGGAACGTAATACACTTTATCTCTCAGACCTGTGGAGATGGAATAAATTTATGTCCAAAGAAGACCTGGAATTCCTAATTGAACACCAGATGGATAATTTTGATTATATTAAGTTAAAAAGTTTCTGTACAAACAAAACAAATGCAGACAAGATTAGGAGGGAAGCATCAAATTGGGAAATCATCTTTACATTTAATGATTCTGATAAAGGCCTCATTTCTAAAATATATAGAGAATTGTCTCATATATATAAGAATTCAAGCTACTCTTCAAAAGATAAGTGGTCAAGGGATATGAACAGATAATTTTCAGATGATGAAATTAAAACCATCTCTAGTCATATGAAAAGTTGCTCCAAATCACTATTGATCAGAGAAATGCAAATTAAGACAACTCTGAGGTACCACTACACACCTGGTCAGATTGGCTAAAATGACAGAAAAAGATAACGATGAATGTTGGAGGAGATGTGGGAAAACTGAGACACTGATACATTGTTGGTGGAACTGTGAATGGATCCAACCATTCTGGAGAGCAATTTGGAGCTATGCTCAAAAAGTTGTCAAACTGTGCATACCCTTTGACCCAGCAGTGTTTCTACTGGGCCTATATCCCAAAGAGATCTTAGAGGAGGGAAAGGAACTCACATGTGCAAGAATGTTTGTGGCAGCCCTTTTTGTAGTGGCTAGAAACTGGAAACTGAAGGGATGCCCATCAATTGGAGAGTGGCTGAATAAATTATGGTATATGAATGATATGGAATATTATTGCTCTGTAAGAAATGACCAGCAGGACGATTTCAGAGAGGCCTGGAGGGACTTGCATGAACTGATGCTCAGTGAAAAGAGCAGAACCAGGAGATCATCATACACAGCAACAACAGTATTACATGATGATCAATTCTGATGGACATGGCTCTCTGCAACAAAGAATTGTCTCAAACCAGTTCCAATCGTTCACTGAAGAAAACCATATACACCCAGAGAGAGGGATATGAAATATGGACCACAATGTAACATTTTCATGATCTCTATTGACATTTGCTTGCATTGTGTTGCCTTTCTCTGATTCTTTTTTTTTTTTTATAATTTTTCTTGCATAACTTCTCAAGCATTTCAACATTATTAACATGTAGTGGACTTCCTGCCATCTAGGGGAGGAGAGGGGACTGAGGGTAAAATTTGTAATGGAAAGCTTTGTAAAGATCAATGCTGGGGAACTACCCATACATATGTTATACAAATAAAAAGCTTTAATAAAAAAAAAAAGTAATGTGTTCTATATAACAAAGGATACTATCACTCACTTCACAGGGTTGTTGTGAGGATCAAATAAGATAATATATGCCAAATACTTTGCAACTTTAAAACCCTACATAAACATAATATTTCCAAATCCAATTCTATGGCTTTGAAAAAGCAAAAGAATTTGAAAAATTAAGAGGGCAAAAAGGAACTATAACGAATAAACTTTCTCGAACATGTGACAATCTTCTCTCATCAATGGCAACAAATGATTTTAAGGCACCTATTATTAGCAGGCAACCGGGAAGGTATGGCCAAAGGTGGTGTTTTGTAAAAGCCTATCAATTCTAAAAGACTTCTGTTTGTTTATACATGTATAAGGTGAGTCATAGTCAAAACAGATGAAGTGGGAGTTCACTTCTAATTAATGTGGTATTATTCTCTCCCCTCAAAATTTAAACATTTGCTATAAATAATATCTTTAAAAGACAAGTACACTTAGGTCCTTTCTGTTTTACATGGTATTCTCTCCTCCCCCTCATCCTGTTCAGTACTGGAGTCTATTTACATAATCCTAAAATAATGGAAGGAAATATAAAAAAAACCTTAAACCTAAATAGATATAGCTGTCTTTCCAATACATCTTTCATAAATGTAAGCTGCTTATGATTGCTAACTCCTAGTATCTCCTAGAATTTTTTTTTACTACCCTACTTTCCCATCATACACTTCTCTTTCCTTATTTCCACCAGACTTTCAGTCTGACTCTTATTACCCACCAACATATAGGGCACATTTTAAATGCTAAATAAATGCCACCTGCCTTTTTGCTCTCTTCCCGATTCATAATCTAGTGAAAAGAACACTAGTTTAGAAACCAAGCAACCACGGTTCTGGACAAGGCATCTCTATTCTTCTATCTGTATAGCTTTAGAAAGAATGCAAGCTCTTTGAGGGTAGAACTCCTTCACTGCCAAACCTGTATTTCTAGTGTCTAACACACATTATACCCACTAGACTTTTGAGTTATTTGAGAGCAGGAACTCTTTCTTGCTTTTTTTTGGGGGGGGGGTTTAAATTTGTGCTTATCACAGTACCTAGTAAAGAGTAAAAACTTAATGTTTACTGATTAACTACTGTGTATTAAATACAATAGGTGCTTAAAAAATGTCTCAATTGGCTTTTTACATCTCTAAAGTAGTATAAACCACTTCTGCCCTTCCTATCTCACAAAAATTGTGATAATAAAATGAGGCAACACACATAAAAATTATGTGTAAGTCATAAAACCAATAAAAATGTGTTATTATTATAGGATGACCTTGGCTAATCCAAAATCAAACAGACAAGACAGTCTGAAGAAAAATTAGAAGGAATAAGGTATTAGAACTGAGGCAATCTCCAATCTGTACCGACAGGAGAAAAAGACTCTGGTTTGCCTTGAACTTCACATTTTAATACAGATCATATAGTTAAATGGTTGTGGCAGAAACCATAAGAAACAAGGCATCCTGCTTACCGTGTTGCATTTTGTGCCACACACCACTTGCCGGTGATTCAGCCACTGAGATGCAAATACTTTGTTAAGGGTCCCAAGGTGAAACTCTCTCTCCTTCAGGAGACTGGGAAGGTGCTGTGCTGCATAACCATGCAACACTCGGTAGTAACTGGACTCATTCTGCAACCTGACTTCTCTGCCTTTCAGGTAGTAGACCAAGGACCTCTTCACTGGAGGGAGTCTTTTCCTTTTGTTTAGTGAATGATCCCAGCCAAACTGTGGAAAGCAATATCAGAAATCACAGGCTGCAGCCACTGCCCTTCTGAATATGAAACCCTATAAACATCTATGAAAACTGGTAACCTAGCCTACAGTTTTTTAAGTAATCTGCCTTGAACATAACAGGGGAAGAAACTTGATCCAGAGGCCCTGTTTAATTCATAGTTCCAGGAAAGATGTTTATAGATAGATTGGTGGGTAAGCACCACAGAGGTAAAAGAAAAAAAAAAAAAAAACAGGAAGAGAAAGACAGAAAGAAGGACAGATTGACAGAGATAGAGAAAGACAGAAAAAGAGAAGGGAGGGAAGGAGAGAGAAAGGGTGGAGGGGGGACAGAGAGAGGGAGGGAAAGAGAAAGTTTATCTCAGAAGAGGCCCGGGGCTGTCTATCACCATCTTCCAGCAAAACTGAATTGAAAGACAAGAGATTTGGGGGAGAGGAGAAGCACCTTTTCAGCCACAGGAGGAGGCAGGGAGGGGGTGGGTCCCGCACCGACCTGGGACACATCTCTGTCCAGCCCCCTCCTCCCTCTACGCTTGCAATCACTACGAAGCATCGAAAGGGTTGTGCTGGACTAGGGAGTCCTAGAAAAGGGGTGGCGATCCTCGGACAGGATGCCCACGTCCCTAGGCCTTTCCAGCGCCTGGGCAGTCCTAGCTCTCTCGGCCGCGACCCCCGCGCTCCAGACAGTTGCGGGGGTTCGAAAAGTCAAACACAAACACGAGACGGGGAGGGGACCCGGCCAGGAGGCCGCGGGGATAAAAAGACCAGAGTTGGACCCCCTATTTATATCAGTGACCCTCCCCCAAAGGGACAGTCTTTGCTGGGGGCGAAGAGTTAGGGCGAACTTGGCCCTGAGCTGCTTCCTTCACCTCAGGCCGCAGATGAGGAAGATCCGGCCAGAGGACAGGGGGTACGAAAGCCCCATTATTTGCTTGAGGGGAGGATCGAGAAGAAGACTTCTCGCCGACGTAAGGGGAAAGGCAGGCTGGAGAAGGAGGATTTTTTTGGGGGGGAGGGGAGGAAGACGAGGGCAACGCTCATTTTGCCCTCAATGACAGCCCAGACCCAAATCCCTGCAGCTCCCCCCCACCCCTTAGTTTTCACTGTCCACCCTACAAAGGCCTGCTCACTCGCCTTCCCCAGGGAGCCCCGGGCCTAGATCTGCCTAAGGCTGACAACGCTTTCGGCCTGCTCTCGCTTCCTACGCAGCCCCGACATCTCCCTCCCCCGCGGTCTTCGGCACCCCTTGCCAAGCCTCCCCACCACTCCGTCCCCCGGTTACCTGCTGGCCCTGGGTCCCGCTCCCGGTCCCCGGCGCCGCGGGCGCTTTCCGCTTCCTGCTAACTGTTTTCCGGGCCATAGTGGGAGACGCCGCGGCGGCCCCGCAGCCACATGGGGCGGCAGGACCGGGGGGAGCGGGGGGCGGCCGCGCTGCGGGGCATATACTGGGGGAGGGGGCGGGGAACTGGGTAGGGTGAGGGGGGGGGGAAGAGACGCAGGAGAAGCGGCGAGGGGGGAGGAGAGATGCCTGGGACTGGAGGGAGGACTGGGGCAGGGGAGGGGGAGGGAGGAAGCCCGGACTGAGAGGCGCAAGCGACCAGAAAAGAAAAAAGGACGGCGAGCGGCAGGCACCAAAACACCCTCCCTCCCCCGTCACCCCGTCTCCCTCGTCACCCCGTCACTCCGTCAC
This sequence comes from Myrmecobius fasciatus, assembly GCA_023553655.1. Lineage (NCBI taxonomy): Eukaryota > Metazoa > Chordata > Mammalia > Dasyuromorphia > Myrmecobiidae > Myrmecobius > Myrmecobius fasciatus. The sequence continues at coordinate 9,787 of JAJPUD010020877.1, read as the reverse complement.
CAGCTGCGCAGCCGTACTTTACGGTGCGTTGCTATGGAGACACCTCCCGGAAGGGTGCATCGGAGGACGCTGAAAAGCGTTCGGGATGGTTACCTAGATGCCGCTCCGCCTTTTCCAACCACCTCCTTTTTTCTCCACCTCCCCTGGGCAATAGCCACACTTCCGCTCCTTCTAGCTTCCTCCACCTTATCTGCTCCCCACATCTTCACTTCCAGTCTCACCTGGGGAGGGGTGGAGGTAGGGTGTGGAGGTTAAAGAGAGAGCGCGCTTGTACTTGAGTACCCGAGTTAGTTAGACTGATGACGAACGGTTGGCCTCAAAAGGCCTGGTTGGACAAAGGCTGTCCACTTCGTAGTTCTTAACTAACCCGGAGTCAAACTTCTCTTTCACGTCATCATCTCAGAATAAGAACAGCTATGTCACCGAATTGGAGCGTGAAATGACGTAATTACACGGATCCTAATTGATGGAGCACTTATATAAAGTGGCCTCCCACAAACCCTACAGGCAGCAGAACATCCAATCAAAACTCAACCTGGGAAGTCATTTGGCCTAGAACCACATAGTACCTAGTAATCAAAGGGATTTGAATCCACATCCTTGACTAATTCAGCACCAAGGTGCCTTCTTCATTCAGGAAACAAGTGTACTCATTGTCCTTAAGCAAAGCAGCACCATAGGTCCAAAGAGAATTGAATCCCAGTCCCCTTTCTGAAAGAATTTAGTGATCTAGCAAGGAAGCTACCTACAACATCCTCCTCCCGTTTTAGATGGACTCAACAACCTGCCATATGATACCACCTCTTATTTAGGCTCTAATAACTCAAAATAAGAATGCACAGGAAGGCAGGTGGCAGGGCAGCATACTTAGAACACTGAATCATTGTCATTAGCAGGGGAAAACATTCAACCAAACAACCAGATGCTTACACCCCCATCACAAAATCTTATTGGACCTGAAAGAATTTTGGACTCAGAGTTAGAAGCGCTGATTCATATTCTAATTCTGATGGTTATTTCCCATCTTTCTTAGCCTCTGTTCTCCCATCTGTAAAATGGGGATAGTATTCACACGGTCTATTTCACAATACTATGAGAGAAAGAACTTGATAACTATTAACCTATATAAATATAAGCCACTATTATTGACAGAATTAATGCCAAGCGATATGGTGAAGAATGTTTAATGTTTATTCCAATTGCAATTCTTTGAAGCTTTGAAAGGGCTTTATATGCCATTCCCTTACTAACAATCTTTCTAAGTTTCCTCATACACTATAAACTAGTCCAGTCTCCTTAGGGCATTCAAAGTCTTCAAAAAAAAATCTACTCCTTAAACCTGAACTACTCTCTTCTCCTATTTTCCTACTGCTTCTAATAATCCTGGTCCTTCTACCTCAAATGTTTGTCCTATTCCCTCATTATCCAAATCTTAGCCATATTTTTCTGCCCCATTCAAGTCCCACTTAATGCCATCTTTCTTTACTCCTTTAGCCAATCTGAGGTCTACTACTATCCCTTTTTATTACATTGATTGTACCTTTGACATTTAGTCAAATACTGCCTTACACTATTATTTAACTCTCTGGATTACATCTAAGTCTCTCCACTCTACATGGTAGGTATGATCTTATGCATTTTTGAATCCTTCACAGGACCTAAGATAGCATAGATGCTCAATATTGAGTTATTGAACCATTTTAGTTGGGTACTGCTGAATTTTAAGTATCTTAGTGCAGAGGCATAATTAGAAGTGTTTTCACTTGGGATAAGAACAGTGGAGTGAGGTAGGGTGAGTATGATAGCTGATAACTTTTACAACTTCTATTGGCCCTTTACTACTCTTACATCATCTCCTTCTAGAGTCTACTATCCCCTCAAGGCCTGGGGACTTGCAAAAAGTAAGAAGTCTTATTTTATTTTATTTTTAAGAAGTCTTATTTTAACTCAGATGTTAATATATGGCACAAAAACTCTGTCATTTGACTGTTGTCATGGCTTTTCTTAGATGGAGTAAGGAACTCCCAAAGGTCAATCTTTTTCAGTAATCTTATGTTTGTGCTTAAATTCAAAAGCAATCATTCACTCAGTCCAAAAAAAAAAAAAAAAAAAAAGATAGCGGTTAGGGGTGAGGTTCATAAAGAGGTATTACTCTAGAAGTCAGTCATTATTTGCCATTTGGTGATAGCCATAATGGCCCCACTTAGGTGTGACTAAATTACCTGACTGCTAGCTTCAGGCTTCAGGGCCCTTATACTTCCAGGAAGGCTAGCTTGCTCATTTGAAGAGTGCCTACATGATGAATTTGGCTTTTTTTCAAAGTGAATAAAAAATAGACTGGGAGGCCACAGTCTTTCCTATTGTTAAGTCCCCCTCAGACTGAGCATCTGCCATCCCATAAAACATGGATAATGGAATTCATCTGTCTGTCACTTCAACCCCTATTTCTACCTATAGCTCTGGTAGAAAATGCAGCTCAGTCTTACTTGGTCAAGGTTTTCCCTCAGAGACATGCATACAGTGACTGGCAAGAGTTCCTCAGCTTCCTTCTTTAAACCTGTCATTCTAGTTCTGTCTTACCTCACAATATTCTGTATAGCATTTTGAATAGTCCAATAATCACGAAAGAGTTTGGAATGTTATCAAAAACCCATGAACATAGGAACATAGCACTACATCATAAGTATCTTGGTTCAATGTTTATCTTCTCTGTTTTCCATTTATAATATCAGATTATAATACATCCTTTTATTAGTACAAATTTAATGTTCAAACATAAGAGCAAAAACAGAGCAAATCTCCAAATAAAATTAAAAATTTCTATTTTGATTAAAAAATAGATACCATCACATATGAAATATTCAAAAGACCTAGTGAAAGGCCTTTAATTTGGGGGTTAGATACTCTGTGGAGTATTTATAGAAGCTTCTGGGCAAGAATCATACAAGATATTTTTGCAGAGGTATGATTTACATTGGTGGAAGAAGTTTCTACTTCAGAGAGATCATTGATTCATTATCAAAGAAGTATGCATTTTAACACGTTAAAAAAAAAGTTGCTCTATTTCCTCTTAGGAGGAAACAACCAAAATTACATATTTGAATGAAACTGGAAGCCTAAGTCAAAAGATATGATTTCAGACAGCTCACATAAACACTATACATTATTCACCAGGTGTGATACATCATACCTGTAGTACCTCCTATTGGGAAGGCTGAGATGAGAGCAAGATAGTCTTAAATACACACACACACACACACACACACACACACACACACACACACACACAAACATGCCTGCTGACTTTGGGAAAGGGGAAGGAAGGAGAATGAATAAAACATCTTTAAGGAGGAGCTGGGAAATAAAGAAAATCCATAATGGAAGAATTCTAGCATGTTTCTGAAATAGGTGAGTCCACTATACTTTTTTTCTGATTAGGAACTCAGCCTTTTATCTGATTCTACAGAAAAAAAAATTTCTTGTGTGTATGTGTATATATATATATATATCTGTTTAGAAGTGTATAGTTACATAGAGTTGAATAAATGCACAAAATTTTATTTCTCTAATTATTGGGGAACCATCTATATTCTGCCTTTTGATGCACAAGTCCTTGCTACAAGTGATCTAAACACTGTCTCCACATCTTTCTAGCTCCACAATTTGTCTCCTTTACCACCCACATTCACATTAGCAAGAACAGATGGAGAATTTTTGGTTTTCTATTTTCTATCCAACCAGGCAAACAATGACAACAAAAAAGGGAATATCTCATTTGTTCAAAATCCTGGCTGATCTAGGGACTGGAGGTCGGAATATCTGTCCCACCCAGCTGTCCAGAGAATATTTTATATCGTTCTCCACCTTCCCCAGTAATTCTAATCTGAGAACAGTGTGTTTATGTATAGACCCAATTTGACTGGTGGGTTTTGATTCCTTATCTTTTCTTCTGCAGACTACACTGAGCATAAGGATGAGTCAGAGTGAAAACTGAAAGTTTGTGATGAGTTATTAAGCAAGTTATTTTGATTTTCTTAAATAACCCAATAATGCAAAATGCCATTTAAAGGCCTGTAGTAATAATGAATTCTTAATGTGATAAGTGAACAGTCTAAGAGGATGAAACAAAGACTTTGCAAATTTTGAAGCTCGCTATATAAACATCAGCTATTACATATCAGTGAAGAGGTAGGGGCTACTCCTCTAGAATGCTGCATATATTGGTTCCTTTGTCTCAGTTGTGTTTAACTTTGTTGTTGTAAGGGTTTAAAGGTGAAGAGGATTAAAAATGAAAAGGCAAAAATAGGAAAATTAAAGTAAAATAAAAATGTTCCAAAGGGGAAAATCCTAGAAACAAACCTAGAATTAATGTTAGTACAAAGACTTCATTACCAATCCAATGTTTTTTCATTTTGGTTGTTGAAATTTGATCTCTCTCAGCACATTTGCCCTTCCAGAGCAGCTGTCCCTAATCTGATGGCCCAAGATTAGCAGCTGGTAGGAAGGAGTTTCATAGTAGAAAATTATGCTAAAAACAGCTCCTAGCAAAGTACTTTATACATAGTGGATATTCAAATATCAGATGCTAGAAAAAAAAAGTCTTCCGGCCTCAATGTGAACTAGTGCAACTATTCCTTAACTATATGACCCTAGACAAATTATTAAATGAAGGTTGGACTTTCATCTTTTACAATTCTAAATCTACCAATGACCTATGATTCTAGCTCTTGACTGATTTTTCAAATGAGAAACTGAGGCCCAGAAAGTCAAAAAACCTGGCCCAAAATTCTCCTTGCCTCATTTCCAATCAGCAAGAACTTTTGAAAAGCTTATGAAGCCAAAATTTCCAATGAAAATAAATGGTTGGAAGACTAGCTTCCTCTCGAGTCCTCCCTCACTTAAATCCAATTCACTTGTATGTCATGACATCAACTCCCTGTTGTCATGGTCCTCTTCAAGAACAAATAACTTTTACAACTTTTTCTTCAGTAACTCTGTCCTAGTTCAACCTCCTTAGGAGCACAAGTGTTATTTCCAGAATCTTTTTGTTTATTAAAACGTAGGCCAGGCTTGACCAAGTCTGGTTTTGGAGTTCAGGTTTGGGATTAGATTTAAATGAAACACTTGTCTATATTTCAACATTTAACAAAAAAGTTTATTTAATAAAAGCATGGAAGGAATGCTTAATAAGAATGCAACAGAGGTTCAGATAGAAGCAGCACCTTTCATCTCCATCAGGAAATGTCAGCAGGGTATGTTGGGTCAGATGAGTATTATATCTATCATGGCAGTGGATGTCTGTCAATTCTAAAGAGCCCTGGGTTCTGGTGGACTTTTTTTTTTGTATTGTTTTGTCCTAGGCAACTGGGAAACAGATCAATAAAATGTTAGGGATAGCTTCCTTGTCATTCAGGGAAACAAACTAGTCTAATTGGCAAAAACCCTTGTTTCCTTTAACAAATCTATGATACTGAACAAAGTTTAGTTATCCCTGCCTGATTAGAGCTTTATCATTAAAAAAATTCAACTATTAAAATACAGTATCTTTTTTTATATCACAGTCATTTTTGAATATACCTCCCTCTTCATCCATTATTCTACAAAGAAATCCTATTTAAAAAACAAGCAAATCTGTGATCTTGATATTATATGTAACATTGTCCATTCAAAGTCCATTTCTCTTTCAAAAGGAGGTGCTTTCTCATGTCTTCTCCAGGTTCACCAAATCATTTTTCAGAACCTGTATCCAAAAATGGATAGAAGCTGATACTTTATTTGCTGGAATATACTGGCTTTTTTCATATTCCAAATATCCAAATCATCCTCCACTTCCTTTCAGAAACTCATTTCAATTATGATTTTCTATATGCTTTGTGGTTCTAAAAGAACAAATATTTTTATGAATGAAAATAGCACGAGGGAATAAGATGGTCATTTTCTACTCAATTTTTCCTATTCTATTGATCTTTTCCTTAAAAAATAAGGAAAAAGGTATAACTAAGCAATATACTCAAAAAAATGGAAAACATGGAAGCAATACATTAAAAAAAATTTGAAAACATATGCAATGCATAACACCCATGAGCCTCTAGCTTCTAAAGAGGTGAGTTGGGAGTATCTCTTCATATCTCTTTTTGAGCTATAATTCTTTTAAATAATGTTCACTTTTAATTTCTGTATGTATGGTCTTTTCCCCATTTATATCATTTTAGTTACTATATATATTATTTCCTTAGCTCTGATTAATTCACTCTGCAACAGTTTGTGTTGATCTTTTTATGCTTAACTATATCTATGTAATATATCCTATGTCATTAGTTACAGCACAGTATTTTATTATATACATGTATCAGAATTTGTTTAGCTATTTCCTAACTGAACTGCATTTATTTCCAATTCTTACTATCACAAAATGTACTATTATAAATATTTTGGTGTTTATTCAGATTCTTAGGACAATGGAATCTCTGAGTCAAAGGATATTGAACTTTTTATTCACTTTATTTGGATAATTTCAAACTCCTTTCCAATGTTGTGCCAATTCAGAGATCAACAAAAAATACATTAATGTATCCTCCATAACTCCTCCAACATTAATTATTGTCATTTTGTCATCTTTGCCAATTTTCAGGGTACAAGATGAAATATTAGGATTTATTTAAGTTCCTCATTATTAGTGATTTGGAAATTCTCCCCCCCCCAATTTTTCATTTTTTCTCTTTTATTCATGTTTTTGTACAAAATGACCAGTATGGAAATGTTTTACATAATTGCACACGTATAACTTAAATCCAGTTGCCTACAGGAGTAGGGGGAAGGATTGGATTGCTAACTTAGGTGGGAGGAGGGAAATTTGGAAATTTTTTCATATGATATTTAAAACTTTGCAACTCTTTTGAGAACTATTCATATATTTTAACAATTTATCTGTTACAGATTGATTATTGGTCTTTGATACATGTTGATTAATTATATTGGATGCCAAACATCAGAGAAATTAGAATCAAAGATCTTTTCCCCCATTCTATGATTTCCCTTTTGTTTAAGTGCATTAATATTTTCCAAAAGGTTTTTAGTTTGATGCAGTCAAAATTATCCATTTTGTCTTTTGTAATTGCCTCTACCTTATTTGACTGAGAATGCATTTCCTACAGCAATATCCAGTTTGGAAAGTCAGTCCTTAATTATTTAGTGGAAAGCAAAAAATAAGCTATGCCTCTGGGCAGACAAATAATTTTCTCTAAGGGAGTCTTCCTAGTTCAAGTCTTGGAATTCCATAAAATTGAGTGTAAACTAATAAAAATTAGCACTCCCCAAAAAAAGGAGAGTCATCAAAACAAGGTCAGAAGAATATTAACTGATATATATCACTAAAATTTTTATCAGTATTCTAATGTTGTTCACAGTAACAGCAATAATGTAAGATGATCAATTGTGAATGACTTAGCTCTTCTAAACAATACAATGATCCAATAATGAAAAACAGGATGAAATATGCCATCTATGCCCAGAGAAAGAACTAATAAAATCTGAATATAGTTTGAAGTATACTTTTAAAAAATTTTATTTTGGTTTTTTTTGGGGGTGGTCTATGCTTTCTTTTACAACACGACTAATATGGAAGTGTTTTGCATGATGACATGTATATAACATTATGAAATTGCTTTCTCGATGAGGGAACGAGGAAGGAAGGAGAGAATCTGGAACTCAAAATTTTAAAAACAAATTTTGAAATTGCTTTTATATGTTTACTAGGGAAAATTAACTAATTTTTTAAAGGATATATTTCCTAACTATGTCTTTGACCTAAAAATACCACTACTAGGCATGTATTTCAAAAGAGATTTTTTTTTAAAAAGGAAAAGAGTGGGGCAGCTAGGTGGTGCAGTGGATAGAGCACCAGCCATGAAGTCAGGAGGGCCTGAGTTCAAATATGGTCTCAGACACTTAACATTCCCTAGCTGTGTGACCCTGGGCAAGTCACTTAACTTCAATTGCCTCAGCAAAAAGCAAAAAAAAAAAAAAAAAAAGGAAAAGAATATATAGGTACAAAAATATTTACAGCAGCTCTTTTCTCAGGGCAAAAGAATTGGAAATTGAGGGGATATCCCCATCAATTGGGGAATAACAATAAATTGTGGTATGTGATTTGGAATGGAATACTATTGGGCTATAAGAAATGCTGAGCAGAATGCTCTCTGAAAAACCTGGAAAGACTTCCGTGAACTCATGAAAAGTAAAATGTACTGTATATAAAGAAACAGAAATATTGTAAAAAAAAAAAAATAACTGAATAATTTTCTATACTAAGCAATACAATGATCCAAGACAACTCTGAAGTACTTATAATGAAAAATACTACCCATATCAAAGAAAGAACTGATTGTGTCTGAATACAGATGATGAATACTTTAAAAAAAAATACATTTCCTAAAGCCTTATAGGAATTGTTTTAAAATGAAGTGAGGAGAACTAGAAAAACATTGTACATAGTAACAACAATATTGTATGATGAACAACTGTGAATGATTTAGATATTAACAGCAATATAGTGATCTAAGATAACCCCAGAAGACTCATAATGAAAAATTCTATCTGCTTCCAGAGGCTATGAGTAGGAAGCATACTATTTTTCTTTCATTTGCTTTTGTTCAAGTTTTCTTGCACAAGATAATATGGAAATGTTTTACATGATTGCACATGTATAACCTATATCAGATTATTTATAGTCTTAGGGAGAAGGGAGAGGAGGAAAGGGAGAAAGGAATAGAATTCATAAAACAAAATTTAAAAACATTTTTTAATTTACATGTAATTAGGGGTAAAGAAAATATTAAAAAATAAAACTAAAATACATTTTCTACTCATAGTTGAAATTTCTGATCTGCTTTTCTAATTTTTGATTAGCATGGTTTTTAATATCAAAGTCATGTGTACATTTAGAATATATTATGAAATATCATATAAGATGCTAAGTCAAGCTTCTCCCAGATTGCTTTCTAATTTTTCCAGAAGCTTTTATCAAATAGGGAATTCTACAGATCAGTGGATTATTTAAGATCAATTGTTTCTTATTTTCTCTCATTGTGTTCCATTGATCATATTTTTAAACAATATAAGATAGTTTTGATAATTGCTGCTTAATATACTTTCAGGTATGGAAGTACTATTCTCCTTTCATATATTTTTTCATAATTTCCCTTGATATTCCAGATCTTTTGTTATTATTTATTGAGTACCATATTCTTTGGATTAACTTGATTGATATAACATTAAAAGTGTAAATTAACATTGATAGTACTGGTTTTTGGAGATTTTTGGGGGGTCATATTAGCACAGCACAGCATAGCCATAGACACCAAATATTCCTCTAGCTAATTAAATCTTTATTTCTTTTGGAAGGATTTCATAATTGAATTTATACAAATCTTTTGTGTGCTTTGATAGATTGTTCTCTGGGTTCTTTGATCATTTTTTTAGTTATTTGAAAAGAGATTTTTCTTCTTTCGTTGCCTCTGGATTTTGTTATTTTACATACAAATGCTATTTCAAGGTCTATTTTGTAGCCTGACATGTCACTGAAGTTTTCACTTGTCTTGACTAGTATATCTCTCTGATTTCTTAGGATTTTCCAAGTATGTCATCATATCATTAACAAATAAGAATAGTTTTATCTCCTCTTTACCTATCTTATGGATTTATTTTTTTTTCATTTATTATTGCTAGCACTTTAAGAACTACATAAAATAGTAGTGGGTATCCTTGATTTACTCCCATATTTATTGGA
>JAJPUD010020876.1:7137-23936 GCA_023553655.1 Myrmecobius fasciatus | reverse complement strand
TCCTTTATGATCAGTAGCAGCAAGCATCATATATAATGGGGACAAATTAGAACCATTCCCAATAAAATCAGGAGTGAAACAAGGCTGCCCACTATCACCATTACTATTTAATATTATATTAGAAATGTTAGCTAGGGCAGCTAGGTTGCGCAGTGGTTAGAGCACCAGCCCTGAAGTCAGGACAACCTGAGTTCAAATCTGGTCTCAGACACTTAACAGGTCCTAGCTGTGTGACCTTGGGCAAGTCACTTATCCCCAACTGCCTCAGCACAAAAAAAAAAAAAAATGTTAGCTTTGGCAGTAAGAGAAGAAAAAATGATTAAAGGAATTAGAGTAGGTAATGAGGAAACCAAATTATCACTCTTTGCAGGTGACATGATGGTATATTTAGAGAACCCTAGAAACTCGACTAAAAAATTACTAGAAACAATTCACAACTTTAGCAAAGTTGCAGGATACAAAATAAATCCACATAAATCATCAACATTTTTATATATTACCAACAAAGTTCAGCAGCAAGACATAAAAAAAGAAATTCCATTCAAAATAACTGTTGATAGTATAAAATATTTGGAAATCTATCTGCCAAGGAAAAGTCAGAAACTATATCAACTAAACTATAAAACACTCTCCACACAAATAAAGTCAGACTTAGTCAATTGGAAAAATATCAAATGCTCATGGGTAGGCCGAGTGAATATAATAAAAATGACAATACTACCCAAACTAATTTACTTATTTAGTGCCATACTAACCAATCTCCCAGGAAATTATTTTACAGATCTAGGAAAAAATAGTAGCAAAATTCATCTAGAAGAACAAAAGGTCAAGAATTTCAAGGGAATTAATGAAAAAAAAAATGCTGATGCAGGTGGCCTTGCTGTACCAGATCTAAAACTATATTATAAAGCAAAGGTCATCAAAACCATTTGGTACTGGCTAAGAGATAGAGTAGTCGATCAATGGAATAGGATAAGAACACATGACAAACTAGACCATAACTGTAGCAATCTCGTGTTTGACAAACCCAAAGACCCCAGCTTTTGTGATAAGAAGTCACTATTTGACAAAAACTGCTGGGAAAATTGGAAACTAGTATGGAAGAAATTAGGGCTTGACATAGTGATATTACAAGCAAATTAGAGGAACATAGGATAGTTTACCTCTCAGACCTGTGGAGAAGGAAGAAATTTGTGTCCAAAGGAGAACTGGAATTCTTAATTGAACACCAGATAGATAATTTTGATTATATTAAGTTAAAAAGTTTTTGTACAAACAAAACTAATGCAGACAAGATTAGGAGGGAAGCAATAAATTGGGAAATTATATTTATAAGAATTCAAGCCACTTTCCAATCATTAAATAGTCAAAGGACATGAACAGACAATTTTCAGATGAGGAAATTAAAACTATTTCTAGTCATATGAAAAGGTGCTCCAAATCACTATTGATCAGAGAAATGCAAATTAAAACAGCTCTGAGATACCACTACACATCTGTCAGATTGACTAAAATGACAGGAAAAGATAATGACGAATGTTGGAATGGATGTGGGAAAACTGGGACACTGATGCATTGTTGGTGAAACTGTGAACAGATCCAACCATGCTGGAGAGCAATTTGGAACTATGCTCAAAAAGTTATCAAACTGTGCATACCCTTTGACCCACCAGTGTTTCTATTGGGCCTATATCCCAAAGAGATCTTAAAAGAAGGAAAGGGATCCATATGTGCAAAAATGTTTGTGCAGCCCTTTTTGTAGTGGCTAGAAACTGGAAAGTGAATGGATGCCCATCAATTGGAGAATGGCTGAATAAGTTATGGTATATGAATATTATGGAATATTATTGTTCTGTAAGAAACGACCAATAAGATGATTTCAGAGAAGCCTGGAGAGACTTGCATGAACTGATGCTAAGTGGAATGAGCAGAGCCAGGAAATCAATATACATGGCAACAACAAGACTGTATGATAATTAATTCTGATGAACATAGTTCTCTTCAACAATGAGATGTTTCAAACCAGTTCCAATTGTTCAGTGATGAAGAGAGCCATATACACCCAGAGAGAGGCCTGTGGGATCTGAGTGTGGACCACAACATAGCATTTTCACGTTCTCTATTGATGTTTGCTTGCATTTTGTTTTCCTTCTCAGTAGAGCAAGATAATTATATAAATATGTATACACAAAAAAGAGATAGGAAATAAATGAATATTTCATGACATCACATTATTTATACTTATTTAGTAATCTCCTCAAGGTTATCTTTTGCCTTTTTAAAAATTTTATTTGCAATGCTTCACACAGTGCCTGGCACAGATAGTAAATGACTAATAAATGTTAATTGACTGATTTAAATGGTTAAAAAAATATCCATTTTTTCATTTAATAGTATTTTATTTTTTCTAATTACATGTTAAGATAGTTTTCTTTTTAATATTTTATTTTTCCGTTACACATAAAACAATTTCTTACATTTGTTTTTAAAATTTTGAGTTCAGAATCTTCCCCTTCTTTCCCACATCCCCTCATTGAGAAGATCCATGTAAAGCATTTCTATAAAACTCAAGCTGCAACATCTCCTTTCCTCAAAAAGAATTTTGAGAAAAAAAAGTTTTGAAAAGTATTCTTCAATCTGTATTCAGACATAATCAGTTCTTTCTCGGGGTATGAATAGTATTTTTATTTTTTTGTTGAAGTTTTTTTTATTTTCAAAATATATGCAAGGATAATTTTTTCAACACTGACACTTGAAAAACCTTGTGTTCCAATTTTCCCCCCCTCCAACCCCTCCCTTAGATGGCATATAATTCAATATATGTTAATCATGGTAAAAATATATGCTAAATCCAAAATAGGCATACATATTTATACAATTATCTTGCTGCACAAGAAAAATCATATCAAAAAATGAGAAAAAATAAAATTCAAATCACAACAAAAAGAGTGAAATGCTATGTTGTAATCCACCCTCAGTTCCCATAATTCTCTCTCTGGGTGTAGATGGCTCTCATCATCATAACATCACTGGAACAGATCTGAATCATCTCATTGTTGAAGAGAACCATGTCCATCAGAATTGATCATCATATAATCTTGTCGTTGCTGTGTACAGTGATCTCCTGGTTCAGCTCCCTTCACTTAGCAACAGTCTCTCCAGACTTCTCTGAAATCATCCTGTTGATTTTTTCTTATAGAACAATAATAATGAATAGTATTTTTAATCATGTCTTTCAGAGTAGTTTTGGATCATTGTATTGCTGAGAATAGCAAGGTTATTCACAGCTTTATCTCCCACAGCTTTGCTATTACTATGTGCACAGTACATTTTACTTTGCTTGAGCTCAGGAAGGACTTTCTAGGTTATTTTGATACCATCCTGCTCATCATTTCTTATGATTTCTTCACAATCATATATGACAGTTTAGTCAGCCATTCCCCAATTGATGGGAATCTCCTCAATTTCCAATTCTTTGCCCTAAGAACTGTTATAAATATATTTGTACATATAGATCCTTTATTTTTTTAATCTCTTTTGAGATACATGCCTAGTAGTAGCATTATAAGGACAAAGCATGTGCATAATTTTATAGTAGTTTAGACTATAAAAATCATATATTTTGATCATTTATCAATTGGGGAATGGCTTTTAAAAATATAAAATGGATTCAGTTTTCTATACATTTCAGAAATGAAGACTTCATCAGAGAAACTTGCTTCAAAATTCTTTTCCTGATTACTATTGCTAATTGTATATGCTCCCTATTTATTCTATTTTCTTTCCTTTCACCCTAAGTGTTTTGCTTCTGACCAATCTCTCCCTCAATATGCCCTCTCTTCTATCACCTTTCCCTCTTCTCCCATCCTCTTTCCTTCCTACTTTCCTGCAGGGTAAGATAGATTTCTATGCATATATTGAATGTGTTATTTACTCTTTGAGCCAGTTTCTTTGAGAATAAGGTTCACTCACCCCTCCTCTCTGTCTCTTCCCCTCCACTGTAAAAGCTTTTTTTTAACTTCTTTTATGACAGACAATCTATGCCATTCCACCTCTTCTTTTCCATTTCTCCCAGTATATTCCTCTCTCACCCTTAATTTTGCTTTTTAAATATTATCTTTGTATATTCAACTCACACTTGTGCTTTCTATCTATACTCTTTCTAACTGACACAATAATGAGAAAGTTCTTATGAGTTACAAGTATCATCTTCTCATGTAAGAATGTAAAAAGATAAACCTTTTATTAAGTCCCTTATGATTTCTCTTTCCTGACTACCTCTTTATGCTTCTGAATTTTGTATTTGAAAACCAAATTTTCTATTCAGCTCTGGTCTTTTTATCTTTAATGCTTAAAAATGTTCTTTTCCATTGAATGCCCCCCCCCCCCCCCCCCCCCTCTCCCCCACCCCCCCCCCCCAGCCAAAGGATCATACTTATTTTTGCTGGGTAGGTGATTCTTGGTTGTAATTCTAGCTCCATTGTTTTGCAATATATTATATTCCAAGCCCTTCCATCCTTTAAAGAGTAAGTTGCTAAATCTTGTGTTATCCTTGTGGCTCCACTATACTTGAATTGTTTCTTTCTGGATATTTGCAATATTTTCTCTTTGATCTGGGAATTCTGGAATTTGACTATAATATTCCTGGGAGTTTTCATCTTGGAATCCTTTTTAGGAGATGACTGGTAGATTCTTTCAATGTCTAATTTACCCTCTAGTTCTAGAATATCAGGACAGTTTTCCTTAATAATTTCTATGTTCTTTTTCTGACAATGGCTTTCAGGTCATTCAATAATTTTTAAAGTACCTCATGTGAATCTATTTTCTAGATAAGTTGTTTTTCACATTTGATTCACATATTTTACATTGTTTTCTATTTTTTCATTCTTTTGGGTTTGCTTTATTGTTTTCTTATATTTACAATTTATTATTATATTTATTATGTTATTTATCTTGTTTTATTATATCTTGATTTCTCATAAAGTCATTTGCTCAATTCCAATTTTTAAGAAATTTTTTTTCTCGGTAAGTTTTTATATTTTCCCATTTGGCCAATTTTGCTTTTTAAAGCATTCTTCCCTTCACTGGCTTTTTGTATTTTCTTTGCATCATTCTCATTTTTCTTCCTCTTTTTAACGTGATTTTCAAACTCCCTTTTGAGCTCTTGCATGGCCTATTTTTTTTCTTGTAGGCTTTGGATATAAGAGCTATAAGTTTGCTATCTCCTGAGTGAATGTTTTGATCTTCCTTGTAACTATTGTAACTTCCTGTGGTCAGAATTTTTTCTACTGTTTGCTCATTTTCCCAGTCTACTACTTGCTTCTAGCTCTTTGTTAAAATAGGGCTCTGTTTCCAGAATGAGGGTTTAGTGTCCCAAGTTTTAGGGGTTTTGTGCAGCTGTTTTCAGATTTCTTTCTAGGGACCTATACTGTGAACTAGCATTGCTACCCAGATCTGAGTATGAGCAAAGCAGAAGAATCCTGCCACTGTGCCAGCAAAGAGGCCCCTATAATCTCCTTCTGACCAGCTGTTTGGCTCCCTTATCTATAAGCTGAGATATATGCTGCCACTTCTACCACCACCATCACTGCCATTGATTCAGTGGCTTCCAAAGCCTTTCTTGGTTTTCTGGAGTTCCCCTCACACTATAGTGTGACAAATTTTTCCTGACAACCTCCTGAATCATCCATCCTTGACATCTATGGGCTGAAAGACCTAAAAACATCTACAGTTGTTATTGATTCAGAGGCCCAAGGCCCCTGGTTTGCTAAGGCTGGGGCTGTGCAGACACAGCAAGCTCTACAACTAAGCTCTAGCTACACTCTTGTGCAACTGACCTTTCCTGATGACTTGAAGTTGTCTTTAGCTGGAAATTTTTTTCTGGGTTCTGATACTCTAAAATTTGTTTAGAATCATTATTTAAAGGTAACTTGAAGGGGTTGGGGAGAGAGCTCCCATGAGTCCCTACCTTTACATTTATCTTTTCTCCATCTACAAAATTAACCATTTTGCATTTTTTTATTTCTCATTTGGTCATAAATTTCTCCCTTCTCCAAAGATCTGAGAGGTAAATTATCCCTTGTTCTCTTAATTTGCTTATAATATCACCCTTTATGTCTAAACATTGATTATAATTAAAGAGAGTTTATTGCTATAGTTTGTGACTACTATTCCAATAAAAGTCTCCATAAGGAAGTAGTCTCATGATAGGTCTAAAAAGAGCAGACATGCACGCAACTCCTTCTAGACTCACGAACTGTTCTCCAAATACTATTGGCAAACGATATATTTAAAGAGAGAATTAAGAATGTTTAAACATTTGGATATTAACATAACAGTAGATATTGTGTATATGTTTCATGGCTGGGAGTATGTTAAATCTAAGGAAGACCCACCTCACTCTTTCATCACCCCCATCACTGCAAAGGTTTTCTATCACCATTTCTTACAGGTAAGATAATTTCCATGAAAAAAGAAGCATTGCAAAAGAATATAGTGAGAATAAAAAAGATGGAACTTAGAAGAGTACTACACTTTTTTATTTGTGAACTAAGACAAATTACAATCCTTTTTTATTTTTCTAAATTTAAAAAGCATGTATAATATTAAAAAGTGTTACAAAAATAAAAATTTTAAAATAACACCATAGAAAGTCATGGAAATAAGTTTAAAAAAAAACAAAAAATAAATGCTCTAGGTTTTTATGCAAATTTTAATTAAAACATTTTCATCAGTGACATTTTCTCAATAATAGGAGCAAATGATTAAAAAAAAGAAAACGATTAGAAATGATTTTGTCTAATTATCCAGTAAAACACAACACACTAAATCAGTTGGTCAAATATTTACAAAAATGTACAAATATTTACCAAAATGTTAAGACATTTTTCAATCATGTCTGGTTTTCCCTGGCTCCATTTGGGGTTTTCTTGGCAAAGATACTGAAATAGCTTACCACTTCCTTCTCCAGCTTATTTTATAAATGACAAAACTGAGGCAAACAGAGATCAGATTTGAACTCCGATTCTCCTGATTCCAAGCCCTGTGTTTTAACCACTGTATCACCTAGCTATCCTTAAAATGCTCATACAAATAGAAGAATATTTATTCTAAATAAGTGAATTTTATTTTTAATTATATTTACTTATTTAATATTTTCTTCAGTTACATTAAAAACAATTTTTTTACATTTTTTTAACTTTTGGATTCCATATTCTCTCCCTTATTCCCCACCTCAAGCCCACATTAAAAAACCACATGTGAAGTTATGTAAAACATTTCTCTAAAAGTCAGGTGAAAGAAAACATAGATCTCCCACTCTAATAAAAAAGAAAACCCTCACTAAAAATAGAAGTTTGTTTTTTAAATAAGAGTATGATTCAATCTGTATTCAGACACAGTTTCTTTTCTTGATATGGATAGGATTTTTCTTTTTTTTATTGAAGCTTTTTATTTACAAAATATATGCATGGGTAATTTTTCAACAATGACCCTTGCAAAGCTTTCTGTTACAAATTTTTCCCTCTTTCCTCCCACTCCCTCCCCTAGATGGCAGGAAGTCTAATAACATGTTAATTATGTTAAAAATACTTGACGTATCGAATATGTATATACATATTTATACAGTTATCTTGCTGTGCAAGAAAAATTGGACATATAAGAAAAAAATCTAAGAAGGGAAGCACAATGTAAGCAAGCATGAAAAATGCTATGTTGTGGTCCACACTCAATTCCCACAGGCCTCTCCCTGGGTGTGTATATGACTTTCTTTATCACTGAACAATTGGAACTGGTTTGAAATATCTCATTGTTGAAGAGAGCCATGTCCATCAGAATTGATCATCATATAATCTTCTTGTTGCCGTGTATATTGATCTCCTGGTTCTGCTCATTTCACTCAGCATCAGTTCATGCAAGTCTCTCCAGGCTTCTCTGAAATCATCTTGCTCGTCATTTCTTACAGAACAATAATATTCATGACATTTATATACCATAGTTTATTCAACCATTCCCTAGTGTTTCCACTACAAAAAGGGCTGCCACAAACATTTTTGCACATGTGGGTCCCTTTCCTTCCTTTAAGATTTCTTTGGGATATAGGCTCAGTAGAAACACTTTTGGGTAAAAGGGTATGCACAGTTTGATAACTTTTTGAGCATAGCTCCAAATTGCTCTCCGGAATGGTTGGATCCGTTCACAGTTCCACCAACAATGTATGTGTCCCAGTTTTCCCACATCCCCTCCAACATTCATCATTATCTTTTCCTATCATCTTAGCCAATCTGACAGGTGTGTAGTGGTACCTCAGGGTTGTCTTGATTTGCATTTCTCTGATCAATAGTGATTTGAAGCACCTTTTCATATGACTAGAAATAGTTTTAGTTTCATCATCTGAAAACTGTTCATATGGATAGGATTTTTCATCATAAGTCCTTCAGAGTAGTTGTGGATCATTGTATTACTGAGTATAGCAGTCATTTACAGCTGGTCATCAAAGAATATTGTTATTACTTAGTATGGGATACATTTCATTTTGCTTCAATTCATAGAGAATTTTCCAGGTTTTTTTCTATGGGCATTCTGCTTCTCACTTCCCATAGAAGAGCAATATTCCATAATAATCATACGCAATAATTTATTTAGCCATTCCCTAAATGATGGGCATGATTTCCAATTCTTTGCCCTAAGAAGAGATCTACTACAAATATTTTTGTATTTATAGATCCTTTTCTTTTCTCTCCCCTTTTTAAAAAAACTCTTAGTTTTTTATGTCTAATAGTGGCATTGTTAAGTCAAAGGATCTGCAAAAATTTATAGCCCTTTAGGCATAAATCATGTATTTTGATCATTTATCAATTGGCACATGGCTCCTATTTTTTATAAATTTGATTCATTTCCATATATGTTTGAGAAATAAGGCCTTACCAGTGAAACTTGCTTCAAAATTCTTTTTTTTACAATTACTATTGCCAATTGTATTCCCTCTCCATTTATTTTATTCTCTTTCTCCTTTCACCCTGCCCATTCTCAAAAATGTTTTATAATTGACTATTTCTCCCCCAATGTACTCTCTCTTTTACCTTCCTCCCCCCTTTCCCTATCTTATTCCCCTCCTATTTTCCTGCAGAGTAAGATAGATTTCTATACTCATATTAAATGTGTATGTTATTTCCTCTTTGAGCCAATTATGATGAGGTAAGGTTCACCCATTCACCTTCTTCTCCCTCTTTCCCCCTCCAATGTAAAATCTTTCTTTTCTTCTTTTTTATGACAGATATTTAGAAGCATTCCATTTCTCCCTTTCCCTTTTCCCCATTACATTCCCCTCTCCTCCTTAATTTCATCATTTTAAAAAGATATTATCCCTTTATATACAACTCATACCTGTGCTCTCTGTCAATATACATTCCTTCAAACTGAAATAATAATGAGGAAATTCCAATAAATTACAAGAATCATACTACCATATAGAAATGTAAGCAGATAAATCTAATTAAGTTCCTGATGATTTCCCTTTTCTGATTATCTGCTTATGCTTCTCATGAGTCCCATATTTGAAAATCAGATTTTTCCATTCGGCTCTGGTCTTTTCATCACAAATGTTTGAAAATTCTCGATTTCATTGAATGACTGCCTTTTCTTCTGAAAGATTATATTTAGTTTTGCTGGGTAAAGATTCTTGTAATCCTAGCTTCATTGCTCTCCAAAATATTATATTCCAAGCACTCTTTATTGTAGAAGCTGCTAAATCTTGTGTTATCCTAACTGTGGCTCCACTTTGTTAAAAGGTTTCTTTCTGGACACTCGCAATATTTTCTTCTTGACCCAGAAGTTCCAGAATTTGGCTATAATATTCCTGGGCAATAGATTCTTTCAATTTCTGAAATATCAGGACAATTTTCCTTGATAATTTCTTGAAAAATGATGTCCAAGCTCTTTTTTATCATGATTTTCAAGTAGACTAATAATTTAAAAATGATCTCTCCTGGATCTATTTTCCAGGTTAACTGTTTTTCCAATGAGATATTTTTTTTCATTTTTCCCTTATTTTTTCATTTTTTTGGATTTTGCTTTATTATATCTTGATTTCTCATAAAGTTCATTTGCTCAATTCTAATTTTTAAGGAATTATTTTCCTCAGTAAGTTTTGTACCTCCTTTCCCAATTGGTCAAATTTACTTTTTAAGGCATTCTTCTCCTCATTAGTTTTTTTTTTTCTCATTAGTTTTTTGTATTTCCTTTTGCACCACTCTCAATTCTTTTCCTAAATTTTCCTCTTTCTCTTACTTGATTTTTAAAATCCCTTTAGAACTCTTCCATGGTCTAATCCCAATTTTTATTTTTCTTGGATGTAGGGGCTTTGATTTTGTTATTGTCTTCTGAGTGTGTGTTTTGATTTCCCTTGTCACCATAATAACTTTATATGGTCAGAAACTTTTTTTCTGTTGTCTGCTCATTTTTCTAGCCTATTACTTTCCTTTTAACTCTTTGTTAAAGTAGGGCTCAGTATGCCTTGTAGACATCTTAAATTCACCATGTTCAAAATGGAACTTATTGTTATTTTTCCCCACAAACCCTCCCCTATTTCTAACTTCTCTATTTCTATTGAAGGTACCTTTATCCTCTCTGTCACCCAGGCTAATAACCTAGATGTTGTTCTCAACTCCTTATTCTCTCACTCCCCCCCATATTTCTAATCTCTTGCAAAGATCTGCTGATTTTTTCCTTCCCAATTATCTCTTGAATTTGTCCTCTTCTGGCAGTGCTTCCACATTTTTGCAGGCTCCTATCATCTCATGCCTGAACTTCTGGTATGTAATGTAATAATGTATTGATTAGTTTCATGCCACATTTCTCTTCCCACTCCAATCAATTCAGTTGTCAAAATGATCTTCTTAAAGTGGAGGTCTGAGAATGCCACCCCTGCTCTTCTTAATAAACTCTGATGCCTCTCTATCATTTCCAATATTAATATAAAATCCTGTGTTTGGCTCTTGAAGCCTTTTATAAAAACTGCCCTGCCCCTTTTAGTCTTCTTACATCTTATATCCTCTAAAGTTTTTTCCCACATTAAATTCCATCTTTGAACTCCAAGAATTTTCCCTGGCTGCCTCCCATGCCTGACCTACTCTCACCTGTATTTCCTCTCTTTCCTGACTTTCTTCAAGTACCGACTAAAATCCCATAATCCAGAAGGAGCCTCTCCCGATCGCCCTTAATTCTATATCTTTTTTTCTATTATTTTCAAATGATTCTGTACATAAGTTGTTAGTTCATAGCTGTTTGTGTGTCATGTCCCTTATTAGACTTTACAGCAGAGATTGGTTTTTGTTTTTGAATGGAGGGCCCTTTCTTTGTATTCTTAGTGTTTCATGGAGTGTCTGACATGTAATTTGAACTTAATAAATGTTGATTGACTGAGTGATGCAGAGAGATTAATATGCAATCTAGAGATCCTAAGTCTTGTAACAATTAAATTTATAGCAAGTTATTTAATTGGGATTCATCAGTTTTTCTTTTTCTAATCTCTGTTCTTACTGAGGGAGTTGACATAGCATTTTGTGGTTTGTGAATTTAAAAAGTAATTGTTTTCTAAATAGAAGCAGCTGGATGGTGTAGGGGTTAGTTCTTCAGACCTGGAGTCCAGAAAGATCTGAATTCAAATCAGGTCACAGATACTTTCTAACTGTGTGACCCAGACACGTCATTTAACCTGTTCCCATTTCCTTAATTGTAAAATGCAGATGACAGTAATAACATTTATCTTTAAAGATTGTTGAGAGGATCAAATGAGATATTTATAAAGTGCCTAGCATAGTGCTTGGCATATAGTAGGTGCTTAATGATTGTTTCCTTCTTAAATGTTATAGATATGTTAGATATATTATTATATTAAAACTCACTATTTCTTGAATATATCTTTTGTGTTTTCTGCTTTGGCAATATTCTTTCCCATGATCAACTGATCAACAAAAATTTATTCTTATCTGTGTTTATTTAACATGGAAATGTATTCTCTTGTCATCTCAATTTTCTCTGAATGAAATAAAAGAACCTCTTGGCCCTGTGCTACACTAAGAGGCATATTTTACCAATTTTAACAGTAGCCTGTACTCATATACAATGTGAAGGAAAAAATGTTTTCAATGATTGCCCTGAAAATGGCACTTTCTGTTGACAAAAATGTTACACATGACTTTTTTAAGGTCTATTTATTTTTCAGCTGGCATTTGGTTTTGAGTAAAGAAGATTCTTGATATTTTTTAAATTACACTAAAATGTCAACATAAAAGTCCTTTAAATACTTTATTGATGTGTTTTACTTTCACAGTATAAACATTTGTACACTGCCTTCTCTCCATAAGAGACCTTATTCTATGCCCTCTATTCATCACCTCTACCAAGGACAACATTTCAGAAATGGTCATTATGTTAATCATATTTCTTTCATTTTTCAAAGCTGTTTGTTTTATATAGTGTTATTTATTATTTGCTTTATATGTAATATATTTATATACATTTACAATATATTGTATATAGTTATTATTATATAAATTGTTCTCCCAGTTCTGATGTCATTCTCCATTATTTTATAAAAGTTCTCAAAATTGTTTAATAGTATTTTGTTATTTTTTTGGTTTTACTTATTTTACTCTGTATCAATTCACTGAAGTCTTCCTATGGCTTTTTTCCTGTAGATTTTAATAGTCAAAACAATGCAATTCCATGCAAACATTTACATGAACACTGTAGTCTCTCTAAAGAAAATATAAGGGAAGAAAAAGAAATCTGAGAAATATCCAGAAAAGTAATCTAGGAATCAGATTGCAGGACTAATATTTTGGTCTCTTGAACTCAACCCAACAGATTCTATTTTCTTTCTTTTCTAAATAATTATACTTATCTTTTCCCACTGTAGATCAAGCTCTGCTCTGTCCTTTGTTTCTTTGTAATTTTTCTGAACTTTTGACATCTTGATGTCATTCTGGAACGCAGCTTTAGGCAAAACCACTTTGTAGTTCAAATATTCACTATATTCTTTTAGGATGTCAAAGTCATATTATTCCATTGGTTCCTTCTTGTTACTTTCATCCATTTTGCTATAATTTCATCCTTTTATCACTGTCCATAGCCATGTCATTCACTGTGGTTGGATAACACTTTGCCTAACTGTTGGACTTGCCAAAAAAAAAAAAAAATCTCCTAGCTATTCTTTATCTTCTGGTTTCTTCAGTGATTCACCACCTTTCCAATCAGCAGAACCAGCAAATTTTTCACCTGGTTTCTTCAGTGATTCACCACCTTTCCAATCAGCAGAACCAGCAAGCTTTTCACCAATAGATTTTATTAACTTCTTTGTCAATCCACTTGCCATCCACTTTGGACTTCTCAAAATAACTTTGTTAAGACTTCAAAAATGTTCATGTCAGCCTCCAGAGGTTTCTTCTCATCTAACTTTCCTTTGTCCTTTTTCTTCAGCTTCTTATTCCTGATGCCCTGCTGCAAGTAGGAAAGGATCTGTATCAACTTGGTGCTGATGATATCATTCATGGGCAGTGTAATCAGGGCCTCCATAATAGAGCAATCAACTTTGCTCCATACAAGTGTAGTAGGGATATCTGTGTCTTCATGCTCATCATTCAGATCTACCACACAAACTATGCAGCTAGCAGAAACAGTTCATTTTGTTCACAAGCTTTGTTCTTGGATATCAATTAGTAAACACTGGGCTCAAATGCAAATTAAATTCAATCTTATTATCAGGATCTTCATCTTTGTTTCTTTCTGAAGTTTTTCCACCATCTCCTTTTCTTTCTATTTGCTGTCAATCTCAGCTCAAACCTTCTGGAGAAAGGCAAAAACCAAGCCTTTGCCCAAATGAGTGTGTTCTATGTCATCACTCAAGAACCTGGATCAATCTTGCATTGTCTGTTGCTTCTTCTCTCTAGGAATTTCTAAGCTCAGCAGTATGCCCTACAGCTCTGTAATTGGCAGTCATCATGGTCATAACACTTTTCTGTTAGCTCCCTTTCATGCACAATTTCTTGTAAATGAAATTTGGCATAGTATATTTTTTTCCTCCTTCGTGCTGCTGAATCTTCATCATCACTTTATTTATTTGGCATTAGAGGATAGCAAGATTTGGATGGTAGTCCAGCTCTAGGTATCATAACAAGTATTAGTATATCAGTTTTCCCACAACCCCTCCAACATTTATAACTATCTTTTTCTGTCATCTTAACCATTTTGAGAGATATAAGATTGTAGCTCAGAGTTATCTTATTTTGCTGCTCTCTAATCAATAATGATTTACAGCATTTTTTCATATGATTAAAATGGCTTTAATTACTTCATCCGAAAATTATTCATATCTTTGGTCATTTATCAATTGGGAAATATCTTGTATTCTTATAAATTTGAAACAATTTTCTATATATTTTAAAAATGAGTCCTTTACCAGAAACATTGGCTGTAAAAATTTTTTCCTAGCTTTCTGCTTCCCTTCTAATTTTGGCTGCATTGGCTTTGTTTGTGCAAAACCTTTTCAATTTAAGGTAATCAAAATGACCAATGTTGCATTTAATAATTTTCTTTAGTTTTTCTTTGGCCATAAATTCCTCCCTTCTCCACAGAGTTGAGAGGCAGACTATCCCTTACTCTACTAATTTGCTTATAGTATCATCCTTTATGTCTTATTCGGGAACCCATTTTGACCTTATATTGTTATAGGGTATTAGATGTTGGTCAATGCCTAGTTTTTGCCATACTGTTTTCTAATTTTCTCAGCAATTTTTGTCAAATAGTGAGTTCTTATCTGAGAAGCTAAAACATCTAGCTTTATAAAACACCAGATTTCTGTAGTGATAGACTAATGTGTCTTATGTACCTAATTTTTCCACTGATTGACCACTCTATTTCTTAGTATCAAATGGCTTTGATGATCTCCACTTTATAATATAGTTTTAAGTTTGGTACAATTAGATGACCTTCCTTTGAATCTTTTTTTCATTAATTTCCTTTATATTCTTGATCTTTTGTTCTTCTAGATGAATTTTTTTATATTTTTCCTAGCTCTATAAAGTAATTTTTTGGCAATTTGATTGGTATGGCATTGAATAAGTTGATTAATTTTGGTAGAATTGCCATTTTTATTATATTAGCTTGGCCTACCCATGAGCTATTTTCCCAATTGTTTAGCTTTAACTTTATTAAATTTGTGTGAAAAGTGTTTTGTAATTGTATTCATATAGTTCCTGTCTTTGTCTTTGCAGATAGACTCTCAAGTATTTTATATTGATTAAGTAATTTTTCCTAGGTTGTACAGATAATATACAAAATCCTTTATTTTTATTCCCATTTCCACCACCATGATTACTATCTTTATTACCTCTTTTCTGAATTTTTATAATAGTCATTTAATTTAACCATCCTATATTACATTGACAAATTAATTTTCTTAAAGTTCTGCTCGTTATTCTCTAATTCTTTTGAATTAACTCCATTATTTCTTAATTTAATTTCTTAAATTAAAACCCAAATTTGCAATTCAAAGACCCAAAGAAGATAGCCCTAATGGACTTTTCTTGCTTTATCTGTTATTACCTCTCTATCTATACCTTTTTTCCTTTATTTGAAAAGGAATGATTGAGCTCAAGTTGGGGAGTGGAGCCAAGAAGGCGGAGTGAAAACGTGACTCTGTGTCTCCTCCTATCTTCTCTCAAATCAACAATAAAATAAGCCTCTGAACTGATCTTCAAGTCAACGAATTTAGAAATACTTGGATACTGCTTGCTGATACCTCTGAAGAACTTCACATCAGGTTTCTCTATCTCGGAAAGAGGG
The DNA here is from genome assembly GCA_023553655.1 of Myrmecobius fasciatus. Lineage (NCBI taxonomy): Eukaryota > Metazoa > Chordata > Mammalia > Dasyuromorphia > Myrmecobiidae > Myrmecobius > Myrmecobius fasciatus. Next base: position 8,093 of record JAJPUD010020876.1, on the reverse strand, counting down.
ATAAAGAGTGGTGTAGGCCGGAAGTGAGGGTGGGACTCAGCTCAGCTCATTGTGGCAAAAACTCCAAACTCCAAACTCCAAACACCTGGAGTTTATCTGAGGCACTGGGGACACTCTGCCCGGATTGGGGGCAGGTGTTCTGGCAGACTTGCTTTGTTTAAGGAGTAATTCTGACTTAGTCCTAGCCCCCACCAGCCCAGCACCTTAAATTAATTCGCCAAATTGCCCCAGGGCAAGGAGCTTTAGCCGAGGTTTTTCCAAACCTTAAAGAGATATACATGCTGTTTAAAAAAAAAAAAAATGAAAAAGCAAAAGAGAGCTCTCACCATAGACAGCTTTTATCGAGACAGAGAAGGGCTGACCCCAGATTCTGAGGTTCCTTTAGACAAAACTTCAGAGGATGTTATTAAGGACCATCACTGGTCCCCTTTTCAAAAGGTCTTTCTGGAAGATTGCATACAGAATCTCAAAAGAGAGTTGGAGGATAAATGGGAAAATAAACTGAAGTCAGTGCAAGAAGCCCTCCAAAAGAGATATGATAAGGACACCAATATATTGAAAAATAAAATTAGTGAAGTGGAAAAAGAGTGCAATGAACAAATTGGCCAGTTACAAAAGGAGCTTAAAAAGGTAACTGAAGAAAACAACACTTTAAAAATGAGAATTGAACAAACGCAAGGGAATGACTCAATAAGACTTCAAGAATCAGTCAAACAAAAACAAAAAAATGAAAATTTAGAAGAAAATATGAAATATCTCCTAGGAAAAACAACTGACTTGGAAAATAGATCTAGGAGAAACAATCTAAGAATTATTGGACTTCCTGAAAGTCATGATGAAAAAAAGAATCTAAACACTATCTTCCAGGAAATCCTGAAAGAAAACTGCTCTGAGATTGTAGAATCAGAAGGCAAAATCAACATCGAAAGAATTCACCGATCACCTCCTGAAAGAGA
>JAJPUD010020875.1:820-17554 GCA_023553655.1 Myrmecobius fasciatus | reverse complement strand
CTCCCGCCTGGGAAAACGTACCATCTTGTAAGGTCCAATCATCCTAGTTGCTCCCACCTCAGCAGTGCCCTCTGCCCGCCTCCTGGAGGATGGAGCCTCCACTTAACAAGGGGGCAGGACTGACGCCTCGCCAGACCTCTGGCCTCCCACAGGGCTGCACTCATTTCAAACTGCTTGGGGCTTCTCCATCATGCCCTCATGGGGGGTGGGGAGGAGGTAAGGGACCTTCTTCCTCACTCCCACCTTATCAGCTTGCTTTTGTTATCTGTCTTCATTAGGCTAGACACTCCTGGAAACAGGAACTGTCTTTTTGCCTCTTTCTTTGTTTTTGTAGTTAATGAGCCATCCAAAAAAAGGAACCGAGCCAGACCAGAGATGACAGAACGGGACTTTCTAATCTGAAGCCACAAGATCTGGAACTGTTATTCTAATAATCTCCAGTAAAAACTTCAGAGACTCTGGGGCCAAACTGGGTGACAAAAGAACATCAAAGGCCATTACAAGTTCCATAAGCTCACAGACATCTGCCCAGAAAAGCTCTTAGAAGTCTTCTAGCCCAATCTCCTCACTTTACAGATGAGGAAACTGAGGCACAAGCAGGAAAGGAACTTGTTCAAGTCACAGAGACAGAAAACAGGAGCGGAGACTGGCAGCCAGGTTCTCCCTCTGTCCCACATGCCCCAGGCAGCTGCTGGACAATGGCAGGCCACAGCCAGAAAGGCTCAGAGGTGCCCAATCCTGCCTCCCATCTGGCCCATCTGATGAGCCACCAGGGGGGATTCCACCCCAGAACTCCTGCCTCTGGGACCAGCACACCCCCACTGAGTCCCACTGCCAGTCATTTCCCTTGATCAAACTAGATGATACAAGCGTTTCTCAGAGACGCCTCTACATCCAACACTGTGCCGGAACTTAAGGTCCAAAGGCAGAAATGGAGGAGTCTCTGTCCTCAAGGAGCGGACGGCCCCTCAGGAGGGCAAACTACAATAATGGCTGCAAAGCACGCTTGGACCTCACCTCTCACCGTGGCTTCTTGCTGCCTTTTGACCCCTTGGGGTACCAGGAATGAAGATCCAAAGGCTGGTTCTCCTTGCTCCAGAACACGTTACAACAAAGGCTGGATCCTAAGCTGTGCTTTCACCAGCTCCTTTCCTCACCCTCCCATCTCTGTCTCCTTTCCCTCCCCCGCTGCTCCATCCTCCTCCTCCTCCTCAAGCTTCCTTCTGGGCCCCAGCCCTTGGCCCCTCACTTCCCTCTCTTCCCAGCCTTCAGCACTCTTAGCATTACCCCACCTCCAAGCTCAGGAAATGCTTGGGGTCTAAGTCAGGACCTCTGAGCCTGGCAGGAGGCTTCCCAACCCATCAGTCCCTCCTTGAAGGCTCATTCCTCTCCCTCCCAGGCTGGGCCGGGGCTGCCCCAGGCTAGCCCCTCTCCTCCCTTCTTCCACCCCCATCTCATCTCACCCCAGGCACTGCCCTTTCCAAAAGCCCAAAAGAGTCTGAGTGCCCGGGTGAGTCGTCCTCCCCAATCCACTCCCCCCGCCCCGGTTCTGGCCACTGAGGGCTTGTGCCTCTACTGGCCCAAATGCTAACTTGACTCTTTACAAAATCAGTGCCCACCCAGCCATTCGAATACCAATATTTCAAGTGTCAGAGGGATGTGGGGAATTACCGCCAATTCTAAAGAAGGCAGAATTTTCTAAGGGTAAAAAGTCGCCTTAGCCCTCTACCCCTTCTTTGAAGGGGAGGGGAAGGAATACCCCCCCAAAAAATACCCATCCCTGCAGCCTGGAGAACAATGGAACCTGCAGTTCCTCTGCCACTCAAATCACCCCAAAGCCCCAACTCCCCACCCATTGGGTACCCGAGCTTCCTGCTCCAGGAAGCCCTTTTATCAACTACACTGTGGCTCATCATTTTGATGTGAGAACAGAAAGTCCAGGGGGAAGAAAAACTTCTCCCGTCACGCTTCCTATCCTCCCTTCGAGGCCTAGTTCATGCTCTATTACCTCTGAGTCTTCCCTAAGAAACCCAACCGGCCAGGATTCATTCGATCATTCAGTTCAAACGTTTGTAATGTCCTGACTGTGGCCAAGGTACTGGGCCGGCCCAAAGGTACAGATACAGGCAACGTGAGTGTGAAACGCCATCTCTACCCTCAGACTCAGGGGACACGCTGCTCAGTCCTGATGCCCTGATGTTTCTTCAAGGTTCCCCCGAATAATGAGCTAGCCAGAGAAGGGAGAGGGAAGAGGGAAAGGGATATAGCCGAAAATCAAAGTGCCCTAAAAACAAAATCACTCAATAAGTGAATGGATAATCTGGTCCCGGCCCTCAAGGAGCTGACCTTCTAGTGTCAGTGTGCAACAGCATGGCTAGCAATCAAGGGACCCCACAGGACACCGCTGGGCAGGCACCTGGCACCCAGAACGTGGCAGCCTCCAAACACTGGTCAATACCAGGCTTCGCCTCATCCCCCAGCTCGGCAAAGAGACAAATGGTGCACAAGGTGAACGTTTGAGGGGTACGCTAATGGACTGTCTCCAACCCGCAGGAACCAGGCAGACGGCCACAAGAGGGACAGAAAGAAGGCGTCTCGGCCGGGTGACCGCTGCCCTTTGTAGCCAAAGGGGGGACATCACTCGGGCTCGTGACCCTGGCCCAGTGACTAGCAAAAGACTAGATACACTGGGTCAGGAATAGGGTTTCTGCACCATTAGAACAAATGGGCAAGATTGGGGAGAGACAAGAAACGCAGAGCCCACAAAAACGTGAAGGAAAATAAGCGGACAGACAGCAACATTTGGGTCACCGCAGATAGTGATGGCCCATAGGGCCAGTGGGGAGACGCATCTCCCATCTCTTAGAGAAATGGGGGCCCCCAGGTGCCCGATGGAGCCTGCCTCAGGCAGGGCCAGGGGCCCTCGTTCTGCTCAACCGGATTTCTTAGCTGTGAGGACCCCTTCAGTGGCTGGGAATGACAGCCACAAGTTGTTCTATTTCTAAAAGAGCCTCACAGACTCTTTATTGCTGCTTTAAAATAAATTTTCAGAACCGTCCTTGGGAGGTCCGATGGAAGCACTGACAGAATGGACACAGTGGGAAGAGAAGGAGGTGGGAGAAGGAGAGATGGGATCAGGGAGAGGGGCTCCCATGAAGCCCCCTGCTAGCACCCAGCCAGGTAATGGCAAGGGCCTGGCCTGCGTCAGAAGGGCGGGGAGAGAAGGCAGGGCTCTTCCTGGGCTCCTGCTCCTCCTCTCCTGACTGAGAAAGCCTTCCAAGAGGCCCTTTAATTGAAAGTTAAGGAAATGTCACCATCTTAACACCTAAGGAGATCACCAAGACTTTGTCCCAGAAAATCCAAATTCGCTCGTCCTTGTTGTAACACCATCACTTTTTAGTAACACATGTAAATACAGAAAAGGTAATTTGTCACGTCCACAATAACCGCCACAATTGGACATGATCTTTTCCTTCAATTCTAAAACTTGGGTCAGCTGGGGCAAGGCAAAAACTACACTGACTCACTGATTTCTTCAGACAAATGAGCCTGCAGAAGGTTCTCCACCTGGAATAGTGCAGAACCCGCCTTTCCAGAGACCCAAAAGCTCCCCACCCCACCCCAGGGGTGAACCATTCCCACTAAGGAGACGGGGAGAAATCTGGGCCATGACTAACCTCAGAAACTGAGTTGTGGCGCGTCCCTGAAGCACCGGTAAGGCAGCCGGGCACGCAGTCAACATTCCAACTGCAAGACACCGCCCCAGACCTCACCTCGTAAGGGGTCGGAGGGTGCCCGGCGCAGAAAAGCGACTCCCCGGCCAGTTCCTGCTGACATCCAGGCTCCGGAACACTGTCAGAGCCCTCCCCAGAAACCAAACTAGCAGCTCCTCGAGGCGCCAACCCTGTCACCAAAAGTCAGCCGGTGTCCAGTTAGATCAAGCCCCCAGAGGGGCACAGCAGGGGTGCAAGCCGGTCCCTGACCTCGAGGGGCTTCCAGTCAATTGCAAGTCAAAGGTTAAATGCCCAGAAGCCTCTAATCCAGGCAAAAAAGTCTCTGAAGTGCCAGAGAAAACAGACAAAGTGTTAAGGAGCATACAGTGGGGTTTAATAAATGCACATTGATGGATTAAATTCTCCCAAGAAGAGGGGAGGATTCTTCCTTCTCACAGTATTTATAGCCACATAACCAACTGTTTGCTGAGCAGGGCTCAATCTCACGAAGTGATCAGTAAGCCCACAAGAATACGCCTGTGGGGCGGGGAGCAGAGCTTGCCCATCTCTGAGCCCCCTCCCAGTCCCCAGGTCCTCCTGCCCAGAGGACGCCTCCAAATTCAGCTTCAGACTTCTTTTTTCCCCTTCTCTAAACCCTTCCGTGGAGGAGCCTTCGAGAAGGCTGCTTTCTCCCTGGCCCTCCACCTCTGGCCTCTGGCTCCCAGTCTCTGACTCCCAATTCCCCAGTCCCTGGCCCACAGTCCCTGGGCCCTGATCCCCAGTCCCCTGCCCCTAGTTCCTGGGCCCTGACCTCAGCCTTTGGGCCCAATCCCCAGTCTCCAGTCTCCAGATCCCCAGACCCTGGTCTCCAGTCCCTGTCCTCTCTCTCCCACCTGAAGGGGGCTGGAAGGGGCCTCCCTTACTTTGTCATCGCCTTGTCCCACAGCCCCCCATCTTCTTCTCAGGCCCTTGTGGGCTGCTCATCTGGGTACAAGCCTCCCTCCTCATGGCACAGAAGTGGCCCAGCCTGGCTTCTCAGCTGGGCCAACAGAGGCCCTCCAGAAGGCTGCTCTTCAGGTAGGACCCGGCAAAGACCCCCCCAGCTAGCCGCCATCCAAAGCTGGAGCCTCCCTCTGGAGGGGCTTTCCCCACTGCCAGGTCGAGAGCATCGCTGGTCATAGCAACTCCTCCGGACCTGCAGTCAGAGAGGGGCTAACAGAATCAGAGACCCTCAGGGACAGACGGCAGGAATCCCTGGCGCAGGCAGAGAAGTCCGCACATAGTAGGTGCCTGGCAGATACTTGTGGAAAGGGGGAGCAGACACAAGGAATTCAGCTCAGCTGGAGGAGGGGTCCGAGTGTCCCACAAACACCACAGGGGTCCCTTCCACCCATCTTGCCCTGGAACAAGGCCCTACTGAGGGATGAGAACAGGGAACGCTCCCAGGGAGTGAGGCAGCCCTTCTCTTGCTGGACAGCTCTCACTGACAGCTGGGCCTCCAGTGACATCCACACAAGGGCAGTGGGCAAGCCTTCGGGAAGCACCCCCTCTGCTGCCAGGCACTGCACTAAGAGAACCCTCAAAAGGTGGTCTGGCCAGCGGGCACCAGAGGTGGGAGGGGCTGGGGAGAACCCCTGCAGGTGGGTAATCACCCAGGGGGCTTCTGCTGTGTCTCTGGGAGGAGGAAACAAGAAGGGGGAGCGGGGAGCACCTCCCACAACCAAAAAGGAGGCAGCCGGAGACATGGCAGAAGAAATGGCCAAGTGGCCGGCAAGAGGGGGGCCGGGTCCCTGAGAGATGAGCAAGGGTGGTGCCGGCCAGCCAGAACAATCACGAAACTGGCACCATCAGAGCACCGCGTCCAACTTCAGGACAGGGAGAGGACCTGTGGCCTGGAAGTCAGGTCATCCCACACTTATTAAGCGCCTCCTGTGTATGAGACTGGGGGGAGGGGAAGAGAGCCAACAAAAAGGGAAAGGCAGGGGCAGCTGGAGGGCTCCTGGGCACAGGAGCTGGGTTGTGCCCTTCTTTGGATCCCCACTGCTTGGCACAGTGCCTGGCACACAGCAGACACTTAATCAACGATTACGGACTCGGCAAAGGACTAAGACAAATTCCCCCAAGTGGGAAGGGGTCACTGGGGTTACTTGGGTGGCCCTAAGCCCAGGCCCCGCCCCCAGAGGGCTCAGGTTCCCGCCTTCATCCTTAGACCCTGCCCCCATGGCTCAGGCTCCAGGCCTTCAAGTTTAGACTCCGCCCATCAAGGCTCAGACCCCGCCCAGGTTTCCTTCCTTCACACTCAAGCCCGCGCCCCCCCAAGGTTCAGGTTCCCGGCTTTCAAGTTCAGGCCCCGCCCCTTGTGGCTCAGGCCCCGCCCCCACGCAGTTCAGGCTCCCCTCCTTCCCGCTAGGGCCCCGCCCTCTCAGGGTCGGGTTCCCTTCCTTCACACTCAGGCCCTGCCCCTCGGCCCCAGGCCCCTGGCCCCGGCTGGGGCCCTTAGGGCCCTCAGTCTCGTCCTCAGTCCTCACCTGGGCGCAGCGGCTCGGTGCCGGTGAGCACCAGCAGGAAGAGGAGCACGAAGGCGCCGCTGTCCGCCTGGGGCACCATTTATCCTCCGTTCATCCTCCGCGGGCGGCGCGGGCCCACGCCGGACCCCGGAGTGCTCCGCTCTACACGGGCTGTGCCGCGGACTGGGGGTGGGGTGCGATGTGGGGGAGTGCGTGCGGGCCGCTCCTGCTCTCACGCTTCCAGGGGCCTGGGCCCGCGCTCCCTCCCTTGGAGGCCGCACACCTAGAGCTCAGGCTCAAGCTCTGGCTCGAGCTCGGGCGCCGCACAAGATGGCGGCCATCCCGCTCCGCTCACAACAAGCCGCCTCCCGGCCCCGCCTCCCCCGCAGACCAATCCGCACGCGCGGCGGAGGCCGGGGGCGGAGCCTCAGGTGCTCATCTGCATGCAAGGGAAAGGCATTTTGGCCGGGCTGGGGAGGCCGAGGGGCGCTCGGCCGGGCTGCGGACACCGTGGTCGGCCCGCGAGGCGGGGCAGCGACCGCCGAAACGTCCCGTAATTAGAGTACCTGGCGAGAGTCGCAACAGCCACCCGAGCGAGGCCGCGGAGAAAGAGAAGCAAGAGTAGAGGCGGCAGGCTTCTCCCCACCCCTATTCAGAGTGGTACGACCCAAGCTGGACTCAAGATGTATGGCGCGGGGGAGCGGAGCCTGGGGAGGCGGAACCCAGGCGGGGGCGGAGCCCAGGCGGGGGGCGGGGCCTACAGAACCGAGATTGAAGCTGTCTGCTTGTACCGATGGGCGAGGTGCCTCGCCCCGCCCAGCCCCTCCCACGGGAGAGGCCGTGCATTGGCTACATCACATCCCCACACTGTGCCTCCTCTTCCTCATCTGTAAAATGGGAGCAGTATCATAAGACCCCACAGGCCTCCTGGGACATCCCCTCATTTCTCTGGGGAACCAAGGGAAGCCCAGAGCGACCAAGGGATCTACCGGCCCGAGCTGGTCCCTTCAGGGGGATCTGGGCTCAGATGTCCCACAAAGGTCAGCTTCTTGTCTGGCTGGAGGAACAAAACAGCGAACGTATGCAGGCATGAATGGATGGACGGACGGACAGGTAGAGGGTCTGACGGATCTAAGGGGAGACAAAGATGAATGGACGGACAGATGGATGGATGTTCTGAGGGACAGGTAGATGGTCTGATGAATGAATGAATGGACAGACATTAAGGATGAATGGAAGGATGGATGGATGAACTGATGGACAGGTAGATGGTCTGATGGATGGACAAAGATGTAAGAACAGACAGATGTATGGATAGATGGACAGACATAAGGATGAATGTACAGATGGATGGATGGGTGGACTGGCAGACAGGTAGGTGGTCTGATGGATGTACAGACAGATGCATGGACAGATGAATGGATGGACATAAGGATGAATGGACAGATGGATGCATGAATAGATTGGATGGATTGCTGCTTGTAGCAAAGGTGTGAGCAGTGTTGTGAAAGAAGAAATGGGGCCAGGGGGTAGCTCATGCAGAACTCCATTTATTAGTTACAAGACCAAAGCTTATATACTAACAAGGTAACTAAAGAACAATCTCGCTTCCTGAAGTTATTTTTCATCAGACTTGTTTTTGTCATTTCTCATAGTTAATGTTTAACGTCAAAGCCATTCTTCAGATGTCTCGTGTACCCAAGAATAAGATTAAGATCATGTTCTTAGTTCCTGGGACAGGGCAAAACCCTGGATCTGAGCCAAGTTATGACTGCATCACAGTTACAGATAGAACAGGTCTGCTTTTACTCAGTATTACGTATTAACCCTAAGGATTCCCAACAATAGATGGATGGATGGACGGACAGGTGGATGGTCTAATGGATGAAAGGATGGATGGTCAGAAAGGTATGTGATCTGATGGATATATCCAGGTAGATGGGCTGCAAGTCCTAATAAAATCTTCCTAGGTGCCTCATTGCCCCATGAAGTGGCACTGGGCATTAGTATGTGCTGATCTACAAAATACTATCTCTCTGGTTACCTCTATGCTTGATACACTCTCCCTATTCCACTCTAACCACTGACCTCCCCAGCTTTCTTTTAAATCCCCACAAAAATCCCACCTTCTACAGGAAGATTTCCCCAACTCCTTTTCATCTCAGTACTTCTCTCAATATTTCCTATTTCTCCTGTTCATATGAGCTATGTTCATTTGGACTATTTGTGCCCAACATGTGACAGGGCCTTCTGAATTCATATTGGTCTGATCAGCCAGTTGGACCCCAGTATAATAATAATTCAATAACAAAGGACACCAACCATCCATTTCTCTTCTATATAGCTTGCTTTGTATATATTTGTATGTTGTCTTCCCCATTAGATCATAAGCTTCTTAAGGGCCGAGACTATTTTTTGCTTCTTTTTGTTAGCACTGGGCCTGGTACATAGTAAGTGCTTAATGTTTATTGACTGAACAAATGAATCTGCTAACCCTGGGCTGGGCACTGGGGACATAAAAAGTTAAACAGAGCCTGCCCTTACAAGCTATATTTACATTCTGTAGCTCCACTAAGTGAAAGCCACTACATCCTGCAAGCACTCTCCATGTTGGGGGACATCCAGTCAAATCTGCCTCTACAGCTTCCACCCAAGATTCCCAAAGTCATGCAGACTTTTGGGCCCAGGCAGAACCATTCCTGTCTCTCTTCTGGGAGACAGTCCTTATACTAGCAGCTCCATATTGCTCCAAGGTTTACAAACTGATTGATGTAGCATCTCATTCAATCTTCACGACCACCTAGGTGGTAGCCACTACCATTATCCCCGTTCTGCCAATGAAGAAACTGAGGCAGAAGAATTCCCCAGGGTGACGCTGCTTTTGTCCATGGCTGGATTCCAACATTTTCCTGACTCCAAATCCTGCTCTCTAGGCACTATGCCACTGAGCTGCTCAAGTTCTTTTTAATCATCTCTCCCATATCCTTCCGAAATCCCATCCACCTTAGCTGCCATCCCCTGGACACTCTCTAGTCAGAGCAGGTATCGCATCACTATTATGTCTGCATCCCTACATTAATTAGCATGTCTGGAACAAAATTATCAGCAAATGTTTGATGTCTATCCATTTTATATGCTTTTATACCTGGGATCATGCAAAAATTTCTTGAGTAAAAAGGGGTTGCAAGTGGAAAAAGCTTAATTAGCCCTAGCTTAATTGATGATTATTGAATATAGGGTCATGGATGATCACCTCCTACTTCTAGATGCTCTACCTCTCAAGGACACAGAAATGCAGATTAGGAGTTGAAGCTTTTTATTTCCTTTGTTTTCTTACCTCACTGTTGACTCAGAGCTCTGGAGCTGGTTCGCATGTGCTGCTGCCTACATATACCTCCCCCGCTCTGGGCTTTGGAAGTTGACTTTTTGAACCCAAATATAAGATTTTGCATTTATCCTTATTAGATTTCCTCTCCTCCCACGCAGCCCTTCTCATCCTTCCAGCCGGTAAGGATCTTTCTGGATGCTGCTGCTTATCAATAGTCAGTCTAGTTAAGCACAGAGAGGTTCATCAACAAAAGAAAGAAAGCAGATTATCAGGTCTCCATAGGAATTAAGGTACAGCCGTGATCAGTGTCAGGGCAGAGGAAATCTCAGAGCCTTGAATCAGATGGGAGATTCCTAATTAGAAATGCCAACTTTGAGTAATGCCTTCCAATGCCCGGTGGGAGCCCGTCAAGCCGAGGAATCCTGGCGTGAATCCTTTGGTAAAGCAGGATTGTTGCTCTGCTAATAAAAGCCTGGTCTTTGGCGGCATGGCTCAAGTCAAACCTTGACCCATGTAAGTGAAAAGGCAATACTGTTGTAACCCCAAGTTGGGCTCTGGCTCTTTGGGATTCGAGGGGTCCTTTGAAAAGCAAAGGCCTCCTAGAGTCCAGTTTGCTCCTTGGCAGAGAGCCAGTTTCCTGCTCTTGAAAGGGGTCCCCAGGGCATCCCAGGAAGCTCTAGATTTTACAAGTCGGAGCAACATAGTGACCCTGGGCCACAGAAAGCCAATAGCTCATTGCATGAAGCTGGTCATTTTCCTTGACTTCTCTGAACCTCAAGATCCTCTTCAACCCATAGAGGGATGACCATTCTCCATCTGCATCATAGGACTACTGAAGGGCTTCAAGAGACAGGCCTGAACATGGCCCTTGAGATGTGCAATGTTCCCTAGCCCTTGCCAATGGAGAAAGACAAACTTATTTTGAGATCAGAAGCAGGAACAATGAAGCTCCCGAAAGGCAGGAAGAAAAAGGTCCCAAGGAGGACAGACTACCTGTGAACATAGTAAACCCCATCACCACTCCAGGCATTGGCTGGACGGCCACTTGTCAGGGGAGCTGAAGGGAGCATTCCAGCCGAGGTTCTGGCCAGCTCTAAGCTGCTTCCATTATTTAGCCCAAGTCTTTAGTTGTGATGAAGAAAATGAGATCAGTCTAGTGACTTCCCCCAGAGGACCCAGGGAATGTCACACAGAGCCAAGATTCAAATCCACACCTTTCAAATCCAATTCTCTTTGCATGTACTGTGTTCCTTCAGAACCCTGTGTCAGCCAGCAAAGCCCACAGCATCCAGAGGGGATCAGGAAGGGTGGCAGCCAAAGGCCCAGACTGCCCAGAGTAGCAGGTGGGCAGCCTCCCAGTGTTAAGAGCAAGACATAAATGCCTCCACCTCACGAGCAGGGAATGCCTGGGGAGATGGGCAGGATCACTGCAGGGAACTCCTGAGCCAAGGGGATTACCAGCCCATCTGAGTAGGCAATACAAATGGGGTAGACAGCAGTGTGCACGCCCATCTGTAAGAGACCCTAAATGAGGGATCCCAGTCAGTCTCGATCATGCATTTGTGTATGTTTGCTGAGAACTCTGGAACATGCTCCTAATTATCCAATAGCTCTCAGGATGCATTAGGAAGATTGGCTGTTTTCCTAGTGCCTTAATGAACGAACATCCTTTGTGGTAGGATTTACCCCGGAAACCTGGCCAGTTCCTGGAGTAAACAATCCTCCTAAAGGAACAAACATTCTCTTTGATGGACTTCTTGTGATAGAGCATCCCTGTACCTGAGTGGGGGGGGGGGGTTCTGTCTCAAGGGTCATGTATCAACTGAGAATATTTATGGTAGTGCCTTGTTCTCAACCTATAAAAACCCCTTAGTGGAATGAGAACTCAGGAGGTTTGGTACCACTTGCTGAACACTGCTTCCCACTCAAGACTCTGGAAGCTGTGACCCGGGTTCTCTCAACTGTCAGAATTCAGATATTGGTGCTTCCTCATGGTGGTGATGTTGTTGTCCATTGTCTGTTGTCTCATATTGTCTTGGTGATCACCGTGCTTGTTTATAAGTTTCCTCTTTTTCTTATATCTTGTTTAAATACAGGTTCTGAGTATTAATATAAACATTTTTTTTCTGTCTGTGCTTGTTAAATGCGAAATCACTAAGGATGTCCATCATGGTCCCCAAGCTGAGCAGCAGTTCCCTTCCCTTGGGATGCTCCTGGTCAGAGGTAACAGTGCCCACACTCCATCAAGCTCTGAACCCCAAAGAGTCCCTGACATGAGATGCGCCCATCCACTTACCCAAGAAAAACAGAGACTGGCTGCCTAGAATGTGGCTGGCAGCTCTGGCTTTGTCCTTCAGCAATACATCTTGGTCAAACATAGACCAAGGACCATGAATTGGGCCAAAAGTCAGACTTGGGGAGACCAGCTTGTTCTGCCTCTGTGAAGTCACTCCAAACTTCTCCCTGTAATAAGACCCTTGTGAGCCTCCTTTGGCAAAGTTGCAATGTGCTGGAATCCTGAACTAATAGTCACTGATGATCCCCAAAGGACAATGGGGAGACCCTGGGCATAAAGTGGGTGAGAGGACTGCAACAGGATTTCTTACAAGGAAAGATGGAGGCACCCTGTAAAGGATGGCACATCACAAAAGATGGGCTCATCACATAGGGAAGGCAGGGACAAGGATGGCTGGGCAGGGAGGCCCAGGGCAGTCACTTGTACAATGAGAAGGAACACCTACATTGCTGAGATCACCTCTGTCTGGACACGTTCTATAGATGGGGAAGAGTTGCCCCAAGTTCCACATTGGATCCGTGACAGCACAGTCTCACATATCAGTCTGCTGTTCTTCCTGCTACCCAGTAGGTTCCCCCTTAAGTTTCATGGGGAAGGGGGGAAGGGTTCCATGATCCCCATCTCAAGCCATTAGTTCACAGAGGGGCCTTTGTTTCTGCCATGTTGCCTTTTGTAGGGCTGGTCACAGAAGGACCGAAGGAAAAGACTACTAATGAGATCCAGCACTTAGCAAAGCATACAGCAGGCACAAAACAAATGCTCGTCACTTTCCCCCCACGTTTTTCCTGGTCTCTGTCTCTCTCTCTGGTCACTGACCAAGATCTTTAAGGAGAAACAACAAATAATACCAGTGAATTTTCTTTTTAGGTTCATAATTTGTATCAGGCCTTCAGGTCTCCAAAGCCCTTTCCTTAGCAGGCCTGGGCTCATGATCCCAGCTCCGCCATGACCCATCTGTGTGACCGCCTCCTCACCCAGGTGGTGATCTCAGAGGTGCCTTCCAGCTCCACCACAGCTTACCTGTGTGACCATTTTCTCACCCAGGAGATGATCTCAGATGCCCCTTTGAGCTCCGCCATGGCCCACCTGTGTGACTGCCTCTTCACCCAGGAGATGATCTCAGAGGCACCTTCCAGCTCCACCACAACTTACCTGTGTGACCACTTCCTCACTCAGGAGGTGATCTTGGAGATCCCTTCTAGCTTCATCACGGCCTACCTGTATGACTGCCTCCTCACCCAAGACATGACCTTGGAGGCCCCTTCCAGCAATAAATCCACACATAACGAAGGTTTCAGAAACATAGTGTATCCCATTTTACAGATGAGTTCTGCTTCCCTCTGCAGCTGTACAAAACATCTGCTCACAAAGGTGGCAAATGCAGGTGGTTTGGGGGATTACAGGCTCTGTCCAGCATTTCTGAAATCCTCTCTGCCCCATTCAGTCCCAACAGGGGTTGTCCCACATCAGCCAATCCTCGGAGGAGAGATTAGCAGATGAACCTAGAAATGCAGCTCCACGAATCCATCCTCCTCCAAGCAGCCTTCCCTGACCTGCCCCACACAGCTGACCCTCCTCTGGTCCTAAATCCCCCAAGGCACAACTTGTGCCTCTTTCCTAGCATGGCACAAACATGCGATCTTTCGTGGGAATTCTTTGGGCCCATATCTCCCCTATGTCTGGAGATGAAAAAGCTCAAGAAACCTGTCTTGCTGGTATCTGAGGAGCTTCAGGGGAAGAGCCTTGTGCTGCCTGGTCCCATGAAAGAAAAGTGGGAAATGTGCATCCATCATTCCTTTTTTTCACCCTCCTCCCTTCCCAATCTTGACCCTAGAGTTGGCTATTCCTTCTCCTACAAGTGATTTTTTTTTTTATCTTAAAGTCCTTTGGGAACTGGAGAACATTAATATTCCTGATTCTTACCTAGCATTCCCATGCCCCCACCCCACCCTGGGTCCAGTTCCGCCTTCCTCCATATCTTCCTTGGGGGAGCAGTGCAGCATGGCCACAAGCAGAAATGATCCCCAACACATCTAACATGGAGCGCCAAGTCTCCTCCTTTAAAAGGGAAGTGTGTCCAGCACAAGGAGAGACAGGAGGCCAACGGCCTCCAAGTGCTCAGAAGGAGGCCAGTAATGTCTCCATCCCCAACGTGACTGGTCCCTTCTCACTAAGTGACCCCACGGGCCCTCAGCTCAAGGGGAGGGGAACACACAATTCTAAGCACAGGTCCAAGACCTTTGGGCCCAGAGGATCCAATAAGCACTTCCCTGGTACCTGAGATGTGTCAGGCTGCGACCAAAGAAGCCACATGAGTCAGTGGCTGAGTGGATTGGGGAGGGAGGAGAGGAAGAGTGGAAGATGATTCTGAGGTTGGAACCTAAAGAAGCTAGGATAATGGTGGCCTCCACTGAAACGGAGGCTGTGAGGAGAGGCCATGTCAGAGGGGGAGATAATGTCTTCAGGTTTGAGACTCCTTGGGGACATTCAAGATGAGATGGGAAGAGGGAGTTAGTGACAGGACTGGCCGGAGCCAGAGGGAGATGAGGGAGCGATCTGCATAGGTGACAAGTTAAACTGGTGGAAGGGGATAAGAAAAAGAGGGAAGGAGCAAGAGAAGGGAAGGGACAGAGAAAAAGAGGGAGGGAGCCCTTTTCTAGCCCTCCCTCCCTTCCTTAATGGCTTCCCTGAGAGGTTGTCTCCAAATTACCCTAGCTTGTTTGTATTTGGCTGTTTGCATGCTGTTTGCTCCACTAGACTGAACCTTTTCATAGCAGAAACCATGTTTTTCTTTCTTTGGAAAGTCCCCAGAGCTTAGTACAGTGCCTGGGATATTATAAGAGCTTAATAAATGCTTATTTGATTTGGCTTGATTGAGAAAGATCTAGAGTGAAGGGAATTTTATTCAGCAGCAGTTTGAAAAGGCAATTTCCCCAACAGTTACCCAGACTCTATTTGAAGAGCTCCAATGACAAAGGAAAAAATCACCACGGCTACATGAATGTGAACCCTTCTGTTAGGATTTCCTAACAGAATATAATAATCTCCATAATATAATAAAAACTTGCTTCTGTGTTTCCCCCAGCTCTGCCTTCTGGTGTCAGGTAAAACAAATTTAATAGCTAATTCCACAACAGTGATGGATGAAAATAATAATGGATTTCTAGTGTGAAGATTTTTACTAAGAACTTCAGCTCTGCAGTTTACTGGAGATGACACTGAGCAAGTCATTTCCCTATGTGGTTTCCACTACTTCCAATAACATACATAAAGTACCTACACCATTACCTACTTCAGAGGCTTGTGAAGATCAGATTAGAGCGTTTATTGAAAGTGCCTTATAAAGACTGTACATATTTAATCTATATTGGATTGCTTGATGTCTTGGGAAAGGGGAAGGTAAGGGAGGGAGAAAAATTTGGAACACATCTTACAAAACATGTATTTGGAAAAAATTAAAAACTTGAGAAAAAAAGTGCTTTATAAATTTTAAAATGCTTTAGAAAAGTGACTGACTTGTCATTGCCCAGATTATGATGCACACTTTGGTCAGGTAGTTCACTGAGTTAGACAATGGGCAGGGCCAAAAATTCAAGTGTCTTGAAGGTTTCCAATTCACTATTTCAGCCAAAGTTGTTTTTGTTGATGTTACTCCACTGGGGCTGAAGTGCTGGATTAGTGTAGGGACGCTCTGGTCTGTCTTCCATGCTCTGGTACTTACCAGCTGAATAAGTCTGAGCTTTAGATGCCTCAGGGAATTCCCTAGAAACTGCCTACTGGGTTACAATTTGCATCAATGGAGGAAGTTCTCATGCTAACATGAGAAACTCTCCAAGAACAGGAGAATGGTTATTAACCATAAACCATAATTTCTGAAGACTCACAAAACTTCAGGTGACCCAAAGACCAATAAAGAGATCAAGGGTGTAAACAGTAGGTAGTTGGAGCTTTGAATTCTTCCTGAGTTCAAATCTGGCCTGGGACACTTCCTGTGTGACCCTCAGCTAGTCACTTAATGCCTCAGTTTGCTCATCTATGAAATGGTCTGGCGAAGGAAATGACAGACCACTCCAATGTCTTTGCCAAGAAAACCCCGAACGGAGTCCCAAAGAGCCAGACGTGATTGAAATAACTGAATAACCATGTCTAAAGCTGCACTCATTACCTTTGACCTTAAGACCTCCCCTCTTGCAAACTTACCCATGACTGTCAAGAAGCCCACCATCATCTTAGTTACCCAAGACCAGACCCTGGGGTCATCCTCAACTCCTTACCTGCACTCTCCCCAGAGCTCCGATCTCTTCGAATCTTGTTTCTGTCTCCACACAACCTCTAATTGATGTCCCCTCTCTCTCTTTAGCTCCAGCTTGGTCACCTCTGCCCTGGACTTCTGCAGTATTCTTCTTACTGTCCCAGCCGCAAGTCTCTCCCTACTCCAGCCCATTCTCCGCTCAGCTGCCAAAGTGATTTTTCTAAAGTCCAGATCTTTGGAGGTGACTCCCCCTCCCCTTACTCAGTAAACCCCATCATCTGAAGTTTGTCCTACACCAGCTCTTTCTCGTCTTCCCAGGCTTTTATACTTACCTCTTCTCTGTGTGTTATACGGCCCAGCTCCACCAACATAAGCCTCCATAAACCACCTCTGTGCCTTTAGCCTGGGTCAGACTGCTCTCCCTCGCCACCTCTGCGTTCTAGCTTCCTCAGGATTCACTTTCTGCAAAGTTCTCCCAAATGTTAGTGCCTTCCCTCGGAGGCCACCTTCCGAAGCTCTGGTGTTTCTCTAAGTCCACATGACACATCTGTATATTCTGTACACATGTATACACGTGTCATATCGTATGTATACCTAGACATATATACCTGTGATTACTTGTATATTCTCTCTCCCAT
>JAJPUD010020874.1:0-23939 GCA_023553655.1 Myrmecobius fasciatus | reverse complement strand
CAGCAAGATGATTTCAGAGAGGCCTGGAGAGACTTACATGAACTGATCCTGAGTGAAATGAGCAGAACCAGGAGATCATTATATATGGCAACAACAGTACTATATGACGATCAATTCTGATGGACATGGCTCTCTTCAACAATGAAATGTTTCAAACCACCTCCAATTGTTCAGTGAAAAAAGCCATATACACCCAGAGAGAAAGAGATGTGAAATGTGGACCACAACATAACATTCTCATACTCCTTGATTGATGTTTGCTTACATTGTGTTTCCTTTATCTGATATATCGTTTGTGTAGATAAGATTTTTCTTGCATAACAATGATAAGTTTGGAAATATGTATACATATATTCGATTTGCCAATATTTTAACATAATTAACATGTAGTGGATATACATCTAGGGGAGGGGTGGGGAGTTGGGGGGAAAAATTTATAACAGAAAGCTATGTAAGGGTTATTGTTGAAGAATTACCCACACATATGTTATGCAAATACAATAAAATTTTAAAAAAAGATATACCGGCTTGATTCACTTATTTCTCTGAAATCTTTCCATCTTCACCCTAACTTAGCTGTAGGGAAACAATGTGATCTAATAAACAGAAACTCAGATTGGAGGTGAAGACATTTAGATTATTGTCCTAGATTTCACCTTCCTAACTAGACCTTCAACTCATATCTCATATTTACTGTATGAATTTGGTCAACTGGCCCAGTTTATTAATATTATCAAAATATTATAAAAAAATTTCATTTAAAAAAACCCACAAGTGATTTCAACAAACATTTATTTAGCTCACTTAATTTCAATAGTTTCTCATTGCCTAAACTAAACTAACTCTTTAGTTGGCATTCAACGTCTTCTACAATTTGACCTGACAGGACATAATTGCCCTTGACTCCATTCTACACAACTATCTGCAAGCTGGTATACTCAATGGTCTTGGCACATACGTGGCCAGTTAAACTCTCAGTCAAAGGTCAGGTAATTGTCCTAAATTTAAGTAAATTAGGAGTTGGGGAGGGGAGGATATGTAGAATCTGGAAATCCAAGTGCCAAGTTTTGACATTTTGGGGTTTAGAACATCACAAAAGAAGTCCTTCTCTGGCTTCAGGAATAAGCTTGGTGATTTACATTCACTTAGAGATAAAATACAAAGCCCTCTGTCATTTAAAGCCCTTCACAATCTGATTTCATCTCACCTTTCCAAGCTGATTATACATTATTCCTCATCATGTACACCCCTTGCACAGCCAAACAGAACTCTTTGCACTCCCCATATGTACCAATCCATTCCACATATATCTCCTGGGTCTATCTTCATACAGGCTGTTCCCTTTGAGTGGAAAGATCCATAATCCCTTGCCCTCACTTTACCTCCAGCTCTTAGAATCCTTATCTCTTTATAAAGCTCAGTTCATTGGTCATCTCTCCAGTGATTTATTGCTGTTCAATTGTGTGACTCTTCATGACCCCCGTACCATACTACCCATGAGGTTTTTTTGGTAAAAATACTGGAGTAGTTTGCCATTTCCTTCTCCATTGGATTAAGGTAAACAAAAAGGACTTAATATGTGTATGAAGCTGGATTTCAATTCAGATCTTCCTGACTCCAGGCCCAGAACTCTACCCACCTAGCTACCACCAGTTGTTAATTACTTTGCCCAATCACTTGCATTTTTTATAAGTTGTATTTACCTTCTGTGAATATGTTGTAACCACTCCCAAACAAGCTCTTGCAGATCAAAGTCTCTTTTATATCTGTATTCTTAGCCCTGACAGTATTTACTACATGTGTGTTGATATAGATTAGAAAGGTATATTCTGACCCCCTAAGAACTCACAACATCTGCAAGTTAATTCCCTAACTCTTTATGGACTCACAATCTAATTAATTGAGAGAAAAAGAAGAAACAAACTTTTTTTAATATTTACTTCCATGTGTGGCTCAGTTTATAGATTTGTAAACCAAGTCAGAAGTTCCCTCATCAAACACCACCAAATTTTTTTCTTTTCTTTTTCTTTTTCTATTTTTCTATCATCTTCTAGGAATTGGAAGAATTATAAGAATGTTCAGTGGTGGACATGTTATTAATTTCTTGCTTAGATCCCTTTGAGATGAAATGCTAAAACTATATCAAACTTGTCTTATCTACCATGGAAAACACTAAACTCACAACACTTATGTGACTCCTCATTTCAAAGAAAGAAGATGTTATTTTAATGAGGCTTTACAAAATTTCCTTTGTCAGACCAAGGGTTCCAAAAATTGGAGTCCAGAAAATATGTAATTATACATCTTATATACAAGAGAGACAGAGGTAGAAACAGAGATAGACAAAGATGAGCATAGCATATAGAAATGCAGAAATGGAGAAAGAGATTATCCCATTAACAATGTTAATCCCCTAAAACCATAAAACTCATATTTTATAAGAGATTGGGAGAAATGTGGAAGATCCAGTTTGCTTTGTTTTTTTATTCATGGTACTGGTTCATTTTTTTTTTCCTGAAACAGTTCTTTCTTCATGCTTTGTTACTGAGATCACTGCATTTTCTGCTCGAGAGTGAGATCAAACTGTGCCTCATGAAATCAGTCATGAGGCTCATTGTACATCTACAAGAATTATTTGTTTTTTCATCTGATGATTTCATGATAATTCATCTTAGAGATGAGAAACTTCATTTTATACTACTCTTGAACATGTGTTGGTGGAAAAGAACAGATCAGTCCTAGTTATATCAGGATAGTTTAATTTAAGAGCTAAAAAAATACTAGCAAGCCAGTTTTCATGATAATTTTGTAGCAGGAACTTTTCCTTCTAAAACATTTCACCTCCAACCCTGAGTATGAGCAAATTGCATTTCTGGCAACACTGTGGAAGCTTGCCTAATTGGCTGCTTAGTCAGAACTCAGTGAATACACTGAGAAGATTAAAATTGATTCTGTATAATTTTCTTAATGGTACTATTTACAAATAATTGATTTTATCCTGTAACTGCTTAAATCTTGTTTATTTGTTTTTTTAATTTCTGTACTTAGATCAGAGTTCAGCTGGCATATAATGGGTTAAGTTTAAAAATTGATCTTTCTTGCCACAAGGAATTTAACTGATCTCCCTTGCAGAAAGGGAGTTTGGGACTTATAATTTTATGCCACAAGCTATCCTTCAAGGATGTTTAGTTTGCTGTTCAAAAGTCTAGGTCACTATCTCTCACCTGGCCTCAAACAAAAAGTACTTCTTAAATTCTTGACTCATTGCTAATCAAACTTCCAACTAATCACATTGCACCCTGTATAATCCTGTAATCAATTATCTTGTCTTTAATTTTATGATGTCATTACCCTTCTCTGTTTTTTGTTCTGTGATCCCCAAAATCCTTTATAAGGGAAACTGACCCCAGGATCTTTGGTATTAATAAAGACAAGTGACCCATTTATTGACAGCTAGCATGTCACTGCTAGTAAATATTATCTTGCTTGGAGATCTTCCTCAGTTTGCTTTTTTGGTAAAATCTTATTTATGACAATACAAAAGGGATGATCCAGTACCCTACCTCTCACTTGCTTTGCAATTGTAAAGTATGTGAACCATTTTAATCTAATCCTAAAGTCAATTTGGGGAGGGAACAGATACTCTATTTCCCATTTAGCATCTATGCAGACTATGAGCATACGGCTACTTCTCTCTGTGTATGTGTTTATTCTTTCATAATCTTGTATGAATGAATAAGCTGTGATGAATGTGTTCATGACTAGCAGCAACTTTATGGATTTCAAAAGGTGTGAAGGCTATCTGGCACATAGTATTTGATAAATTCTTATTGATTTATTGACTGATTGATTGGTTGACTATTTCAAAGGAATACTATAAAACTTTCTTAAAAAGAATTGAGATCTTTAAAAACAATGAAGTTATATAAGTACACACACACACACACACATACAATTTCTACTTAAAAGTCATAGTTTATGTTAGAAGAAATTTTAAAAACCTTGTAGGAAAAATCCAATATAATAGTTTGTTACCTATGTAACTAAAAATCTAGTAAAATCAATCTTTGGATATAGTACAGTTATCTAAATACTAACAAATTTTCTCCAGTAATATTTGTACTGCTTTCAAATGATGAGATAGCTCTTTTTCAAGGAAATGGAATAAATCAAATCACAGAGAACCAACTTATAGAATGAAGCAAGAACACTGATCCAATATCCAGTATAGAGATCTAGTTCATGTTTGATTGCAAAAATGAAGCAACTGCCACTTTAAAGAAACAGAGTACTTTGAATATAATAATATAGAAGGCAAAAGATGTAGGCTTACAACCAAGAATAACTTACATAGAAAAAAAAAACTGAGTGTAATCCTACAAAGGGGAAAATAGCTTTTTAATAAAAAGACTTCCAAGCATTTCTGTTGAAAAGACCAGAACTACATAGACAGGAGTAGAGAAAGATTAAAATGTAAGCAGAAACAGTCATAAGGGACTAAACAAGGATAAAGTGTTCATGTTCCAACATGGGGAAATGATGTATTTGTTTTCCCTGAACACTATTGTCATCAGGATTCATAGAGGGATTCTGGCCTGGGAGTGTTTCTGTTATATTTTGATGGCCTTCAAAGAAGAATGGAAAGGGGGGCAGTTAGGTGGTACAGTGGATAGAGCATCAGCTCTGAAATCAGGAAGACCTTAGTTCAAATCTGGTCTCAGACATTTACAAACACTTCCTAGCTGTGTGACCCTGGGCAAGTCATTTAACCCCAATTGCCTCAGCAAAAAAAAAAAGAAGAAGAAGAAGAATGGAAAGGAAAAAAAGAGGAGAAAAATATCCTGGAAAAAGTATGGGAGGAGGAGGAGGAGGAGGAGGAGGAGGAGGAGGAGGAGGAGGAGGAGAAAAATATACTGGAAAAAGTATGGGAGGACAGGAAGAGGAAAGTTAGGGAAAATGAACTCACATTATGGGGTGGGGCATAAATATAATACTATACAAAGAGACGGCATAAAATAGAGCAGCTGACCTTAAAATTCATTCTCAATTTAACTGGTCAAAGGAAGGATGTACACACAGTTAGCTATAGAAATATATTTCACTCAACAGAGAAATAAGAGTGACAGAAAAGAAAATACAAGGAGTAATTGGAGGAATGGTAAATTAAAGGAAAGATCATTCCTAAGCAAAACAAATTCCAAAAAGGCATATATAAAATATTCATAGCTTTTTATGAGGTGGCAAAGAATTGGAAACATGGAGCTTGTATCCATCAATTGGGGAATATCTAAACTAATTATGGCATACAAATGTGATGGAATACTATTGTTCTGTAAGAAATAACAAAGGGCATGGTTTCAGAGAAATATGGGAAAACTTCTGAATTGATGCAAAGTGAAGGAAGAACCAGGAAAGTGATTTATACAATGATAACAATATGTAAAGACAAACAACTTTGAAAGAATTAGGAACTTTGACCAGTGTCATGACCACCCATTTCAGAGGACTAATGTTGAAACCTATACTTACCTCCTGAGTTGAAAGATTCAGAATACAGGATGAGGATCTTTTATTGACTTACATTACCATTAATAATGGAAATTTGTTTTGTTTGACTACACATGTTTACAAGAGGAATTTGTTTTTTCTTTCTTTTTCAGTTGAAGGGATGGATGGATTTTTATGAAAGGATAATTGATCATTGAAAAATATTTAATTAAAAAGTAGGCTTAAACTTGGGTATGATTTGTAGAAAACTACATAGAGAGAATATATGTGGCAAAGAGATAACATTCATTGATAATCCTTTTCTCTCTTTGAAGCAACTAGGTGGAGCAGTAGTAGTCAGAGTGCTGAGCAGAGTTAGAGCAAAGCAATTCTACTTCTTCACAGCTGCAAAGGAAAAAAAAGAGTGATAAAGGGGCAGATTCCCCCTTTTTTATATATCCAGACTTCCAGCTAAGCAACCCCGAGTCATCAGATTTTCTGGACTCTGCAGCCAATTGAAGACTTCTTTGTCATTTCCTGGTGTTAACCCTGTGACATCATGACCAGGAATAGACTAGTTACAAATGTCCACATGGTCACTTTGACTGGAATCAGCCAGAAAATAATAGTTCACATTCCAAATCCAATCTTCAAAACTCCAGGTCACTCTCATTACATTCATATTTATATATTTAGTGTTCTTTCCACATGACACTCCTTCAAAACAAACATAATGAAAATGTATCTACTAGACTTGACATAAGAACCTAAATGTACCTTAAATGATCTAAAATTCAGATTCATGATGCTTTTTTAAGTTTATGATGTTAGTTTAATTATGATACCGTTACTCTAGATGCTTGCATCTAGAGATATCTAATTCGCACCATATTATGTTAAAATGAAAAATGATCCTTAGCCATAAGGAACTTACATGTCATTGAATCAGTTGTTTCAAATTTTAGAATAATGGTAACAACTAAAATTCATGTTTGGGGATTTGCTTTTCTTCTTTTTCTATAAGTTTAGAGCAGTCATCTAATTATTTCACTATTACTTAAATCTTTTATTAAGGATAGATCCAGAAGTAATAGGTAAAAGTTGAAAAAAAGGTAAATTAGGCTTTAAAAAAAACCGTTTGCTCAACAATTAGAGCTACCTGTTCCAAAGTGAAATTGCTGCCTTCAGCAAGATGAGGTATTTAAAAAGAAGTTGAATGATCAATTGCTAGCCAAGTATTTGGATTTCTTTTTTTAATTAATTAATCAGAATGGGAAGGTTTTTTATTTCACCAGTGGAGCATTTCTTTTCAGGTTTGGTTTAAATATATAGACACTGAGGCCCTTTCCAACACTAAGATTCCATGGTTATGATTCTTTTTTATTTAAAGTCATAATGGATATTCCATTCAGAATAGGAGCAAAGATGAAAACCCTTCAAAAGTAAGAACTAGAATTCCCATAAGCAAACTAAGGATAAGCAAGTATAGGCTAAGGATAACTAGATTCAAAATGAATTGAAGTGAGACACTTGTAGTTTTTCTGATACTTAACCAAATGAAGTTTATTTCTTTATGGCAGGAGGGCATTTAGAGCAAAGAAGGAATTTCACTGATGATGCAATTGATTTGGGCAAGGGATACTTCCTCAGGCTGCTCTTGGTCCTGTTACTGGTATAAGGTTCAGAGCTTAAAGGAACAGCTCCAGTTCCTCAATGTTCTAGCTTGACCAGGAGGTCATGTCAATGATCAGAATCCTAGTCTTCAGCCACTTATATCCTGAGGATAATTTCAATACTTTTTAAGGGAAAATTAGCCTGACTTGTATGAATCAAAGCCTTAGATTATTGCCCTCACTGCACAAACTCATTTGGGTCAAGTCATTCATTGGTCTTGGAGTTATACTGATGTCAAGTTTAGACAATATGCTGGATCTTCCACTCCTGCCCAGTACATTTCTGGAGAATGACAGCATAAGATCCTGGGCCATTCTCTTTAATCTCCAGGCATCTCTTAGTGGTCCTGTTGGTGATAGCTCTCCCCTGAGAGGAAAGAAAGTTTAAATGATGTATTGATTAGTCCAGTATTTTTCCTATCCTATGTCTATATTCTATCTGTTCCTAACTCTGCCTGTTCAGGGCCAGGCTTGGAAGAGTCTCTCACATTTCCTAAAATCTTCCCCCCACAGTCTACAACTTCCTAATCTAGATGAAACAGTAGGCAGTATGTTAGATTTGGAGTAAGGAAGGCCAGAGTTCAAATCCTGTACTGTTGTGTGACCCTGGGTACATGGATAATTACTCTCTGTCTGCCTCAGTTCCTCCTCTGTAAAATGAGAATAATAATAGCATCTACCTCATAAAACTGTTTTGAAGATTAAATGAAAATATATGTAAAGTGCTTTGTGAACCTTGAAGCACTATGCAAAAATTAACTATTGTTATTATCATTAAAATTAACTTCTTCTCTTCATCCTCCTCCTCCCTTTCCTCTTCCTTCTTCTCTTTCTTTTCCTTCTTCTCCTCTTTCTCTTCCTCCCTCTTTTCCTCCTTCTCCTCCTTCTCTTCCTCCCCCCTTTCCTCCTTCTCCTCCTCCTTCTTCTTCTTTGCTTGTGCTCCCCAAATCTAGACACTTTGGAAACACCATCTTACTTGAAGGATCATATATATAGTACTTATCCTAATGTTGCTAAGTAGGAGACATAAAAGAAGTCTACCAGGCTTCTTGTACTGGGGACAGTAGTAAATACTATGTTCTATAGAACATATATATCTTTATATGGACTTTATTATCTAGCACAGTGGTCTGCACCTAGAGACTTAAAATCATAGATTTAGAGTTGAAGGGGCCTTAAAAGAAGCCAAGTGGTACAATAGAGGGTTGGATTTGGCGACAAGAAGACCTGCATTTAAATGTAGCCTCCACCACTTACTACTATGATGAATAGTTTTCTGGGCCCAAACAGATTTGTAAATCTAACCTTCCCATCATTCAAGGTAGATGATTTGAAAAACTTACCTGTTTAAAATCCCAATACATGTGCCACCCATTTGCAGCTGCCTGAAAGCATGGCTTGAAAGCTAGTTCTTGGCCTTGGTTAGAATCGATCAAACAATGGTCACCCAATCTGAAATTAGGATTTAACATTCCCACATGCAATTCTCCAGACAGAAAATAAAGGACAGTCTATAAGGGAGTAGAAAAATCAAGTGACATGTCACTCTGGTATCCACCCCCATCTTACAAATTATTTATCTTTAAAGAAAACCATCTTTCCTAGTTGATTCCTTAGCAAAGCTAAAGAACATTTTTGTTGAAAGTTCAGGTATTAGTTTCATCCTAGATGTCCTGGTCCCCTAGCTTCTCACTAAGATCCAGCAACAATTATAATCCATTCAATTCATTAAATGCCTACTCAACACTTGCAATATAAGGCATCATGCTAGGCACTGAAAGGCAATACAATTCACATTATAGTGGGATGACTATTCATATAAAGCACTTTTTTAATAAATATATTCAAAGCTCAAATTGCTAAAGTCTCTTTCATATTTAAAATTCTGGGTTCTCTACCTGTGTATGGTTGCCATTACACATAGACATGATTGGTGCATCTGCTATGATAGGCCCATGGTCAAGGCAGAACTTCTCATTCAAAGAGTTTTTCATCTGTTGGAATAAAACACACAAAATATTTGTGAACTGAGACAGAGACATCTGTATGACCAGTGAATGATACTTCTCTAGTAGCCCATATCCTGGGATTACCAAACTATTCCCAGTCCTGTATTCTAAAAATGCTCCTAGAAGCAAGTGCTTGCTTGAGGTCAGATGAGTGAGCTTTCTTAAAGAACTGGGTTATCTGAGATCTGAGAAAAAAAGAAAAACATTTGGGGGTTTTGTGATATGTAGGAAATTATAGAAATAAAATGCAAAATATTCCTAATTCTAGGATCCCAAGAGTCCTTAGGATTTTTGGAGACAGAAATCCTGACTGTGGGCCAAGAGTGAGACAAATTGAAGGAGACACAAGATGAAGAAGTGAAATCAAATGTCATAAGAATATAACAGCAGAAAGAATTTCAAGAACACTGACATGCATCCCTTGGAAGATAGCTCTACATGGATGTAGAGTTCACTGTAGTATGATATAGCTTCAAGAACTATGATACTTACTGTTCCATAGGCAGAAATGTTTTGAAATGGCTTCAGATCTGGATAAACATTTCTGAGGTACCAGTCAAAACTTTTACATTTCAGTTTCTTTCGGAGTTTCTTTCTGGAAGACACATCTCCATAATCTATTCCATGGTTCTATAAAGAAATTATCTTTTCTTTCAGTTTCACAAAGCTTAAACTATACAGTTCCACTCTCTTTCATATTCTCCCTTCTATATTTCCCCACAAGTTTCCACCTTTCCATCTAGGAATTGTGGCTCCTTTAGTATCCTAAGGATCACTTTCCTTTCCTTCATGAAAAGTGAATCTTTGTGATTAGATGTAATACAAACCAATAATTAAGGCATTTATTTGTGTAAAAGCAAAGAGCAGATATTAGTAACAGATTCATATACAAACAGACAAAGAGACACTACTACTGATACTGCTGGCTGTATTCATCAAACTATATTCATTACTATCTCGAATGTGTGAATGGACTATATTGGCCATTTTCAGATATGTCCCTCTCTGTACATGACTGAATCTGCTCAGAAGACTTGGTCATTGACCTCCAGCATGGTACCACTTATTCAGATTTGTGAAGAAGGGAATAGTTGAATTGCTTGTTAACCTTGACATTGAGTCTGGGTTGGACTCTTTTCTCTGTGTCCTTCCACTCCCTGTCATTTTTTTTTCTTTTCTGCAAGGTCCTGCCATACCTTCATTGGCAGATTCCAGGAGTAGTAGACCATGGGTTTGTATTCATCCATCCAAATTTCAGCAATACGAAGAGCATTGCGCTTCATTGCTGACCTCACATTGGGGACATACGGTTTGTGGGCTTGCTCAAGATGAGCAACTCGGGAGCAGGGTAAGACTTCGATCTTGCCCCCACACTGCCACACCTGCAGAAAAATAAGTCACATCTATGTCATGGCCTGGTAAAGTACATTTAATCTTGCATATAGAGCACATTTATGTAACTTTTAAATTTTTTTGAATTTATTTTATTCTTAACTTAAAGGGAAAAAACAAGCATTTCCACAACATAGGAAAATGGGGGAGGAGGGGAGGAAGATAAGTGTACATGAAACTCAAAATCTATTGTGTACAAATTGCTATTCCTTTTAAAAATATATTAAAGTTACCGTGTAACTTTTTTTCTTTTTTCAATCAGATCACAGAGATGGCTACTATTTTTTAAAATATAAGTTCATTTCCACCCCCTCCTGCATACAAGTTGCATATAATATTGATTGATTCACTTTATACACTATTTTAATAGCTTCTTTAAAGTGGAAATTCAATTATGCAATTCCCACCTCTTCCTTTATAAATATGGGGCAGCTAGGTAGCACATAGATAGTGTTAACCTTGGAAGTAGGAAGACTTGAGTACAAATCCAGCCTCAGCCACTTACTAGCTATATGACCCCGGGTAGATCACATCACCCTTTTTACCTCAGTTTCCTCATCTGTAAAATGGAACTGGAGAAAATATAGGAAACACTTCAGTCCCTTTGCCAAGAAAACTCCAAATGGGATCACAATGAGTTAAACACAATAAAAATGACTGAATAACAACAACCTCTATAAATATACTAAATTGTAGTTCTCCCAACATTCAAAAAACTACTGATATTTCACTTTCTTCAATCTAATTCAATAAATATCTATTATGTGCAAGACATTGCTATTACTCTCTACTGCCTGGAAAAGTAAAGAAAGTAAAGATTATTCAATGGATCTTTCATTGAAAAGAAATTAATTTCTGATCTTGTCTATTTGCCTAGTTAGATGAGTCAGGTGCTAGACCATACAGACGAAAAAACTAAAGGTAGCTATAACTTTGGGATAATGGCTTGCTATTTGTGTTAAGTCAATTATAAACAAGGTGGCTTAACTCCTATGACGAAGTAGATGTAGCCACAATACTGGCTCAGTGGGATTTCAGTATTTCAAAGAACACTGAAGTAACGTGTCACTAATGCATTTTAGTGGTGGGGAAGCATCAAAACCATGAGTTTTGATCTTCAGTTGTTATTTCGATACTGTTTGTACAGAAATAGCAAGTGCTGGGAGAGATAGAGAGGAGTTAGGTATGATTTGGGGTGCAATAGACTCCTGAAGCTACAACGGTTTACTATTCCTGAATCTTTTTTGTCCCACATGTGTCTGAGTCTTCATGGAGGTTCTTATTTTCGGGATGGCAAGGGTGTGCATGATTCCCTCAGTCTGACTTCTGGTCTGTGACCATGTTGTGAAGTTGTGTCAAGTGTCAGAGGTGCCACAGGTAAATGTGGTCAATTAACCTGATAAAGTTCCTTCTGTTCTCCCACATTCCCTTAGGTTAGCAGAGCCTTCAACATGAAACTTTGTTGTCTGGATGATAAACTAATAGTCATTCTTCCTGCTCTTCTCTAGATATGAACCTAAGCTTGATCAACATATGATAGAAATATGTGCTATCCTTATATTGATTACTTTTAACATATTTTATTTTTCCCAATTACGTTTAAACAATTTTTTTTTAGAATTTGGTTGTTTTTTTAAGTTTTCAGTTCCAAATTCTCTCTCTCCCTCTCTCTCCTCTCCCCTCCCTGAAACAGTATATAGTTTATACATGTGTAAACGTGTAAAACATTTCAATCCACATGTGGAACATATATCTAGAACCACATGTAAAACATGCATTTAGAACCCTTTTCTGTGTTTTATTTTCCTGATAAACTAGTTTAATGTTTCCTATGAAATTGGCAGACCCTAGAAAAGAGTTTTATGTTAAAGGTACACATACCAAAAGCAGAAATATGAAAGACAGCCTCAGATAGTGGGAATGACAGTGAATTTAGAGTCAGAAGACACTGGAATCCAATTCTGGCTCTGCCATCTATTTGCTGTGTGATGTTTTAAGCAAGCCTTCACTTCTCTAGCTCCTGAGTTCTTCCTCTGTATAGTGAGGGGTTCTGGCTTAATAATCTCTGAGACACCTTCAAGTTCTAACATTCTCCATAAAGATAATTGCTAATGATACACACATACCACTAGTGCAACTGAATCCATGCCTACTTGTACAAAACAAACTCAAATCACTAGAGAAATTCAAGTCACTATGGCATATTTCTAAAATGAGTGGAGAGCCCAGAAAACAAATTATTGTATATGTGATCTCTGTCTTTCCCAGATTCATGGTAGCCTACTCTTCATGGTGCTATTTACTCAACAATAAGACCAAAGACCAACAAGTTTAGGGTGCCTACTCTGTAAACATCTTCATAAACAGCACTTAGAGGAAAGCAGATGCAAAAAGAAAGTTAAAGCCTCAAGAACATGAAACCATCCTAATTATATTATTTTAATTCACTGAATTCAAGGAAAGTATAGCTATACTTTTTGCAGGAACATTCTGTTGGACTAAAAGGAAGAGAGAATTAGCTTGAGTTCTGAGAAAGAGAACCATATTATTCATGAAAGGGAAAGTTTTGGGGTTTTTTTCAAAAGAAGAATTTTTTTCATTTTTTGTAAAAATGAAGAGTTTATCGTGTTAGTGTCTTTAAGAGTTTCCTGCTTTTAATAATTTCTTCTATTTTCAATTCCATTGATAAATTACAAGTTTCTTTGCAATATTTTGTTCTGCCTTTCCCAAAATTGGCCCATACAGGAAACACAGAAGTCATATCTAAATTATTCAGATGGCCTTGTGTTTTTCAAACAACCATCATAATATTTGTAATAAGATAACACTTTTACTCTCCTAACAATATTTCAAATCCATAATGATTTAGTGAATGGAAAGTTATTACTAGTATCTTGTATTTTGTATTTAATAAGTGATGATCTGCCAAGTCAGTTCTAAAACATGGCCAATCTCCATTTTAGAAACATGGTTTTCAATTTTTAGGCCATACAGCTCTTTACTAGGACAAAGATCCTATCCCACCTGCTCCTTCTTACCAACTCCATGCATTCGATTGTCTAAAAAAGTCTCATGATTTGTAGAGTTTTTGTCTAGGTAGATGACCCATTCCTTTGTCAACATAAATTAAATAGTGATTTTTATGATATTTAATGTCAATTTTAAGAACTTTGATGTTTGATGGAAATATACTTAAAAAAACACAAAAACATTTTAGTGAATTGTATTTTCTACCAGTCTGTGAAATATTATGAAGAACTGATAACATTGCATCTCAGACTTAAAGAGCTAATGTGTCACACATTATATACTCTTAGCATTAGGTATTTATTACTTTTCCATGGGACTCAATTTCATTATCATATCTTCATTAGCCATGAGGTGCCAAACCTAAATCCTACATATGACTTCAATTTTTTATTTGTTTTATAGTGGTTGCAGTAATAGTAGTAATAGCAGCAGCAATAGCAATAACAGTAGTAGTAACAGTGATAGTAGTGTTAGTAGTTATGGTCATCATTGTAGTAATTTATCCTTGTATAGATATACAGTTTTCAAAAAATTTTCATATATTCTCTCTTATAATACCCATAAAAATTATATGAGTTGATGAAAATCTTTATTTTGTAGAAGAAGAAACTGAGATTTGAATAAATTTAATTGACTAGTAAGTAGGAGAGGCAAGGTCTTTTGGCTAAACCAATGTTCCTTTTTTAATAGCAAAAGAAACTAATCAAAACTGCTGTTTCTAAAATACTTTCCAAACAATATGATTACCTCCAATGAGGAACTGAAAATTCTAGAAATGTAGTCATCTTTCTCTCTCTCTCTCTCTCTCTCTCTCTCTCTCTCTCTCTCTCTCTCTCTCTCTCTTTTTTTTTTTTTTGCTGAGGCAATTGGGACTAAGTGACTTTCCCAGGGTCACACAGCTAGGACATGTTAAGTGTCTGAGACCAGATTTGAACTCAGGTCCTCCTGACTTCAGGGCTGGTGCTCTATCCATTACACCATCTAGCTGCCCCAGTCATCTTTTTTTTGAAGCAACCCAAGATAGAAATTCCAAACAAAGATCTGCATCAAATCTGGAAGTGCTTGAGTTGGACCAAAATCCCTCAATCAGTTTTCTGAATTTACCGTTAGCCCATCACCATTATCCATGATAGAATATTAACAATCTCTAATCCCTCAAAGTCTCCCTCAAGAAATCCTGCTTCTCTCAAAGCTCAGTGGTCTAGCATCATGAATATTTGTCCCTCCTCCTCAACAGAGAAAATCCAACAATGTCCAATGACCCTAGAATTTCCATCATCCCCATTACTATGTGATTTCTTGGTTTGAACTGAAAAGAAACTGAAAATGTACCCTCACACCCAGCTCCACGCTTTCTCCTTCATATGCTTTCATTCCCATGTCCAGGGATCCAATCTCTCCTAAGAAGAGTCTGTCTGCAGCAAAGTTTCCCATAACAGAAGGACTCCTGTAAAAATACACAGTGCTGAAGATTGGGGAGAAGTTGAAGCTGAATAACAGTTAAGATCTAGTCCTGGCTAGAAGCAAGGCATTAGATTTCAAATTTATTAAGGTAGATTCAACTCAACGTGTGATATCTCTCATATGACACAAACTCAATCATCACTGCTTGATGAAGAAGAAATGGCAAACCCACATCGATTCACCTATCAAAGTCTACATGTAGCTGTAGGCAACTATTCCCTTGACAAAATTGCCAGACTTACTTTACTGGTGCAGAGTCATCTTCCAAGTTATACCAATCTTTTGGCAAAGGATCATAATGATTCCAGAGAGCCCAGTCAAATCCCAAAGCAGCTAATGCATTCTCTTTCACATTCAAGGTATCAAAATGAATTTTGTCAAGCATGGGTGACAGGACCACTGTTTGGTCTTCCTGGATCCGAGATAAAATGGGCTCTGCCCTAGAAGGTCACAAAGTAATCAGTGTCAAGCTCAGGAACAGAACTCAGGTTTCCTGACTTCCAAGTCCAGTGCATTTTCTACTGACTTCCTCTGGCTAATCAAAATCTTGGAGACAAAAAAAAATCCATTCTCCTTTGGGCTTCCTGTTTTCTCAACCTCCACCCATCTCTCCCAGTTTGTCACCATCTTATTCCCCTTCCTGAGAAGCATAACACCCCCAAAGAATCTTACCATCCAACGTTCACTTCAATGTGAGCATCCAAAAGGATAACTATATCTGCGGTGGCAGCTTGCCAGCCAGAAAACCATGCAGTAGCTATGCCTTCCCTCTTGTTGTGATGTATCAGTGTCAGAAGTCTGGGGTATTTTAAGTCATAGATCTGGATTTCCTTTTCCAAATATTCCTTCAATTCTTCTGCCAATGAAATACAATAATTGCACACTTCAAATTTCATACACATATAATTACATTTGGCCAATCTCCATAGTATCAGCTGAGAAAATTCCCACAATACTAAACCACTAGGCAAATATTCTTCTGTGCCATACTTTCTTCTCTCCTGAAAAAAGGAGAAAGTGCCTGATTCTTTACCAAAATAGTTCAATTCTAATTATTCCATATCCACGTATATACACGTAACCTGTTCTACATTGTTTGATTGGCTTGGACCTGAGTATATCTGGCTTTGTTTACCCCCACTCACCTTGCTGCCTTCTAGTCAAGATACAAGAATCATACTCTACAAAGCTTAGTATGTCTCTAGAAAATATTTTATTCCTTTTAGTTAGCCAACAATCTCTTTTTCCCCCTCTCAACACAACTTTTCTCAGCACCCCTCCTGTGACCTCCTCACACACACCAATTGACAAGAAAAACAAAATGCATTACAAATATCAATCATATCAAATTTTTGCATTGTCCATATCCTAAAATATATTTGTCTCATTCTGATTCTGAGTCCTTTGCCTCCTTAATATAGGTAGTATGTTTTCTTCATTAATGCTCTAGAATTTGGTTGGTCATTACACTGTTAAGATTTCAACACAATAAGGGGAGGTGGAGTCAAGATGGCAGTGTACAGGCAGGGCAAGCTCTCCCCCAAATTGCTTTAAATTTCCTTAAATAATGACTCTAAACAAATTTTGGAGCATCAGAACACATAAAAAGATGGAGGAAAACATTTTCCAGCCGAAGACAACTTAGAAGGTCAGCAGGAAAAGCTAGTGTCACTAGGGCAGGAGTCCAGCATACTGTCCCAACACAGGCCATGTGAGCACAGCCCCAGCCCTGGACCCAATTCAGATGTCAGCAAAGCAGGAATGGGCACTGGACCTCTGAATCAGCAGCAGTACAGTGGCAGCCAGACCTCTCAGGCCAGAGACACCAAAGATACCTTGGAAGGTCAGCAGGAAAGGTTTGTCAATAGAGTGAGCGAGCCTTGGGAAACCAGCAAACCAGAAATGGGCATGGGTGGTGGTCAGTAGCATCCTGAGGCCTCAGCCCACAGGAGGCCTCTTTACTTGCAATGAGGAAGGACTCTTGCTTTCACTAGAACTTATAACCATAGTGGAGTGTGGAACTGGGACACTCCTCAGAGTTCCAGGGCAGAAAATAGTGCTTGTGGTGAGTTTCCTAGAAGGATCTCTGAAAACAGATTGGGATTTCCATCCTGGAAATGGAGCCCTAATTTAACAAAGAGTTAGAGGCTAAGTAATAGGGTGGGGAAATGAGCAGACAACAGAAAAAGATTCTGACCATAGAAAGTTTCTATGGTGACAAGGAAGATCAAAACACACTCAGAAGAAAGTAACAAAGTCAAAGCTTCTACATCCAAAGCCTACAAGAAAAATAAAAATTGATCCCAGGACATGGAAGAATGTAAAAGGTATTCTGAAAATCAAGTAAGAGAGACAGAGGGAAAAATGGAGAAGTGGTAGTGGTACAAAAGGAAATGTGAAATACAAGGGGGAAAAGCAAAGCCCAAAAAGCCCTAAAAAGCAAAAAAAAATTCCCAAATGGGAAAAGGAGATACAAAAGCTCACTGAGGAAAATAATTCCTTGAAAATTAAAATTGGGCAAATGAAAGCTAATGACTTTATGGGAAATCAAGAAACAATAAAACAAAACCAAAAAATGAAAAATAGAAAAAAGTGAAATATCTTGTTGGAAAAACAACTGACTTGGAAAATAGATCCAGGAGAAATAATTTTTTAAATTATTGGTCTACCTGAAAACCATGATCAAATCAAAATGGAATCTAGACATCATTTTTCAAGAAATTATCAAGGAAAACTATCCTGATAGTCTAGAACCAGAGGGCAAAGTAGACATTGAAAGAATCTACTAACAACCTCCTGAAAGAGATCACAAAATGAAAATTTCCAGAAATATTATAGCCAAATTCTGGAACTCCCAGGTCAAGGAGAAAATCTTGCAAGCAGCCAGAAACAATTTAGGTGTGGTAGAGCCACAGTCAGGATAATACAAGAGTTGACAGCTTCTATATTAAAGGATCAGAGGGTAAAACACTTTTGAGGAGGGTCAGGATGAAAGGAGAGAGAGAAAACAGAATAAACGGGAGAAATTCAATTAGTGTTAGTATTTGAAAAAATAATTTTGAAGCAAGTTTCTCTGATGAAGGCCTCATTTCTCAAATGTATAGGAAGCTGAGCCAAATTTATGTGTATTTATATATAAAAGAGCCATTCCCTAATTGATAAATGATAAAAAGATAACCATGTCCAAAGGATAATATCATATATATATACATACACACACATATACATGGGTATGGGTTTGTGGATGTGGGTGTATCTCCTATGACCTAACAATACCATTACTAGACATGGATTCCCAAAGAGATGTTTTTTTTAAAAGGAAAAGCATCTGTATGTACCAAAATATCTATAGCAACTCTCTTCTCAGGGCAAAGAATTGGCATCTGAGGGGATGCCCATCAATTGGGGAATGGCAACTGAGATATGTGATTATGATGGAATTCGGGAAATGATGAGCAGGATGCTCATCCTGGAAAATCCTCCATGAACCCAAGTAAAGTAAAATGTATTGTGAACAAAGTAATAGCAATGTTGTGGGATTGTCAACTGTGCATGACTTTGCTATTCTCAGCAATACAATGATTCATGGCTACTCTGAAGGACTTATAATGAAGAATGCTATCCATACCCATAGAAAGAACTAATTGTGTCTGAATACAGATTGAAGCATACTCTTAAAAAACAAGCAAAAAAACTTTCTTTTTCTTAAGAGTTTTTTTCATAATTTGTTCATCTCTTCCCCAATTTATAGGCACCCCTTCAGATTCTCATTCTTCTTAACCTCAAAAAAGAGTTATAAATACTCATGTATATCTTTAGAGCTTGTTTTGTTTAGGAATAATCCTTTCTTTTACCTATTCTCCCTCTAATTTCTCCTTCCTCCCTTCTTTCCCCCTTTCCTTCCTATTTTCCTGTTTGGTGAAATATATCCCTCTCTTTCCATTTTCTTAAAATCATCAAGACATAATAGAACTATTTCCTGACCTTGTTTAATTGGAGAAACTCTATGAATCCTGATGGTATGGTTAAGAGAGAACACATATTATCTTCCCCATATATAAAAGTAAGCAGCACTCTCCTTTAGCACTACTATGAGATAGAGGGGGAAAGAGGCTTTGTAACTGTTTTGTTGTCCTGGTGAGCCAGAAATGTGCTCCTCAGGATGAAGAAATAATTTGCTAGTCTGGTCAGTAAAGTTCAGAAATAGAAAAAGAAATGAGCTTTATGATTTTCTGCCTTATAAAATAACTGAATTAATTATCAATAATAACTAATACTTTCTAAATTTCCTTTTAAAAATAATAGGTAATTGGAAAAGTTTATAAAGGCTTTGTTTGAGATAAGAGAAAAGTATTTTCTAAGAGTAGTGATGTTCAACAATAAAGCAGTTTTAGCAGAGAAGCATTTTCATGTAGTATAAATATCCCTGAAAGAAACAATAACAGTGAAGCCTGCAATCTAAGGTTGTTTAGACACATGAGTTTTCATTTTTCCTGTGTTTTCTTTCTAGAGTTCTATAAGTGTGTGTCTATTTATCAATATAGCTATTTTGTGTGTACCTATTGCATTTGTGGAAGAGTGTGAATTCAGAGAAAGAATAGGAGTCCATGTAAAGGAATGTTTACCACTAGGTACCCACAATTAAGCTGCTATTCCATTGTAGGGGCTCTGGTCACTTGAAATCAATCATATATTTCTGGCATTTTGTCCATACTTATCCTCCTCACATCCCTGAATCACTTGACACACTGTAACACCTTTCTGAATAGTATTTATTTTCTGGATTTTTATAACACTGCTCTCTCTTGGTTCTTCTTCTACTAATATCATTACTCATATCCTCAGTCTCACTTGCTGGATCATTATCCTTCCCATAATTGTGGATCAAGCCTAAATGTGTTTGGACTCTTATTTCTCTATATATTTTTTCTACATAACTTCACCAACTCCCATGATTTCATTTATTGCTACTCATAGAGTAAGTACCAAATAAATGTTTTTTTTTTAATTGATTCACAATTATTTCATAAGCCTGGTCTACAACTTCACTAATATGAGGCTCCTTCTCTCTACTCACACAATCACCATTCTACAGCAGTTATCATCATCTCTTTCCTGGACTATAGTAACAGTCTTTTAATTGGTCTTCCTATTTCAAGTTTTTGCTTTCTACAATTTATCTTTCATACAACTTCCAAAATAATACTCCTAAAGTAGTGATCTAACCAAGGTGGGTGATCAGTTATACAGTATGTTAGTTAATATGGAGATTTTTTTTTCATGTACTTATTGGACTCTTAGGCCATTGAGATCTCTTCTACTTCTTAAATTCAGTTATTCTCTTCTTTCACTGCTTAATAATAAATGATTAGTAAAAACATGATTTCCTTGAGGATCAAATACAAACTCATTTGTCAACTTAAAGTCTCTTACCACCAGCTGCCTACTGGACATTTAGATCTAGAGAACTAAAAGTATATCTGAGACTCAACATGTCCAAAAGAAAATTCATTATCTTTCCCTCCCCCAAAAATTTTCCTCTATCCAAAACTCTCCAATTATCAGTGAGGGAACCACATTCTCAGTCACTCAGGCTCACAACAAATGTATGTCATCATTGAAGATTCATTCTCATTCACCCCATATATCCATATTTTAAAGTCTTGTCATTTTTACCATTATACTCTTTCTCAAATATGCCCCCTTTTTGGCACTTACAGTTGTCAATCTGATTAAGATCTATATCATTTCAGTCCTATATTATTGCAATAATCTTTGGATTGACCTCCCTTCCTCAAGTCTCTTTCCACTCCAGTTCATCAGGTGCCAAAGTGATATTTCTTAAAGCTCAGGGCTGATCATATCACTCTCTACTCAATAAACTTCATTGGTTCCCTGTTACTGTCAGGATCAAATTTAAGATCCTCTGTTTGACTTTAAAGTCTTTCATAAGCTTGCCTCTTTCTATTTTTCAGTCTTTTTATACCTTACTCCCTTTTACATAATCTATATCCAGATACACTACTTGCTGTTCCTCAAACATGACATTATTATGTGTAACTGTGCCTTTTCACTGGCCATCTTTCACACTTGGAATTCTCTGTCTTCTCATCTCACTTACTAGTTGGTAGATTATAGGCAGGTCATTTAACCTGTTTGTCTTAGTTTCCTCATCTGTAAAATCATCTGGGGAAGGAAATGGCAAACCACTCCAATATCTCTGCTAAGAAAATCTCAAATGGGGTTTGAAGAGTCAGACATGTCTGAAAAATAACAACAATGACAATTGTGTGTGAAGAAATATTAGGTACTAGGAAGAAAAATACAATGAATAAAATAACACTGGAATAATGACTTCTTTAGAATTTGAGTATCTGGGATGTAGAAAGATTGTACTTTTTTTTTACCACAAAGGTATAAAATATCAAAACAGGTAAAATTTTGGTTCATTGATTTAATTCAATGTCATATATTTGACATAATTATACATTATAGGGGAGTGAGATGATTGTGTTTTTATTTTCAGGAGGTTTTTTGGGGAAGTAATGTGAAAGATATATCTGAAAAGGGGCATGATAAGAAAGGGAAAATGAAGTTATTGTTATAGTCTAAGAGAAAAGAGATAAGAATCCATAATAGAGGGAATTGAGAGGAGAAAAATTCAAGAGATAGTGGAAGAAGAATTAACTAAACTTGACAACTGGTTGTATGGTAGTGAAGAAGAGAGAAGAATCAAAATATAAGTTGAAAGTTGAACATTTAGATGATATTGAGGATGGCAGTACCATTAACAAAAAAAGAGAAGTTAAACAGAGAAACTGGTATTAATGGGAAGATAAGGAGTCCAACAGGACATTCAAGCAGGCAGTTGAAAATAGACTGCTAAAGTGTTCTGAGATAGATTAGAGGTAAAATAATATATATGAGGGTCATCTTTTAAAGATTTAAAAAATGATTTAAACTATTGAATAAATTCATCAAGAGGGAAAGTATGAAAGACAAGGTAGGAATCCCAAGGATAAACACTCACAACTAAGGGACTATAAAAAGGTCATAAGGTTTTAAATTTTGAAATTAAAAGTCTTTCCAGTTCCAATGGTCTTGTGATGAAGAAAGCCATCTGCACCCAAAGAGAGGACAGTGGGAATTGAATGTGGACCACAACATAGTATTTTCATTCTTTTTTTGTTGTTGTTTGCTTGCATTTTGTTTTCTTTCTCATTTTTTTTCCTTTTTGATCTGATTTTTCTTGTGCAGCATGATAATTGTGGAAATATGTATAGAGGAATTGCACATTTAACATATATTGGATCACTTGCCAATTGAGAGAGGGAATGGAGGGAAAGGAAGGCAAAAAATAGAACACAGGGTTTTGTAGGGGTGAATGTCAAAAATTATCCATATATATATTTTAAAAATAAAAAGCTGTAATTAAAAAAAAGAAATTGAGTCTTTTTTATTATCTGTAAAATTGAAAGAGTCAGCAGTCTCCTTCACCTGGCTCTTCCTTTTTGTCTACAAATCATATCAGAATTGTCTTTATCTATTTCCCCAAAGAGGAGGGATATTAGAGAAAAGACATCTTATTCTATCACCCATTCCAACCTCCATCTGGCCATAAGCACATGGCATCTAAAAACACACCCTGTTTAGGCAGGCCTAAAGCTGCCTGAGATTTGGTTCTTTTTGTGTATATTATTTTCTGTTCTTAGGGAAATGAGTATCTATCCTGAAATGGATATGTCTACACTTGGAGGTAAGTTTGAGAGTACCGGAAATCCTAAGTCCCATCACAAAAGAACTAAATTGCAATATTTCTTTTATGTATAAGGAATAAATTATCTATCCAGTACTTGATTGCTATTATGTCTTAAGCCCCCTTTTTATTCCTTTTGAAGGAAATCTTAGATGTGAACTTTAAATAAACTTTAACTATAAACAAATTTGCCTTCAGGGTACACAGGTAGAGATTTAAAATGATCAAAAGTTTGAGGAAGGAGTGACTAGCCTTTCCTTATAGATTACATCCCTCACCTCCAGGACTCAACTCAATCTATTTGAATACCTGGGTCCAGACTAGGTGAGGTCCTTAGTAGAAAGAGAGTAGCTTAGCATTATGGGATCTAAGTTCAAAGTTAGACTAGGATGAATAGCTAACATGCTGTATAACAGATTCAGCATCCAAATGTGAGCATCCAAAAAAAAAATCTCAACAAGTTAAATTCAGTAGGGACAAATGTTTCAGAAGGAATGAATTTTAAATTTAAATTTTAAAAATCAGTTTCAGGAGGGGCGGAGCCAAGATGGCGGAGTAAAAAGGTGACTTTCTGCCTCTCCTCCGATCTTCTCTCAAATCAACAATAAAATAAGCCTCTGAACTGATCTTCAAGTCAACGAACTCAGAAATATTTGGACACTGCTCTCTGGATAACTTCATATCAGGTTAGTTGGACTCGGACAGAGAGATAAATAGATGACTTCTGTGTA
This sequence comes from Myrmecobius fasciatus, assembly GCA_023553655.1. Classification (NCBI taxonomy): domain Eukaryota; kingdom Metazoa; phylum Chordata; class Mammalia; order Dasyuromorphia; family Myrmecobiidae; genus Myrmecobius; species Myrmecobius fasciatus. The sequence continues at coordinate 397 of JAJPUD010020874.1, read as the reverse complement.
AGCCGGAAGTGAGGGTGGGACTCAGCTCAGCTCATCGTGGCAGAAATTCCAAACTCCAAACTCCAAATTCCAAACACCTGGAGTTTATCTAAGGCACTTGGGACACTCTGCCCTGATTGGGGGCAGGTGTTCTGGCAGACTTGCCTTGTTTAAGGAGTAATTAGTCCTAGCCCCCACCGGCCCAGCACCTTAAGTCAACTCGCCGAAGTGCCCCAGGGCAAAGCTTTTTCAGCCGCCATTTTTTTTCCCTACCTTAAAGAGATATCCACGCTGTCTAAAAAAAAAAAATGAAGAAGCAAAAGAGAGCTCTCACCATAGACAGCTTTTATAAAGAGAAAGAAGAGATGATCACCCCAGACCCAGAGGTTCCTTTAGACAAAACTCAAGAGAAAATCAG
>JAJPUD010020873.1:0-23940 GCA_023553655.1 Myrmecobius fasciatus | reverse complement strand
GGGGGCAGCCGTTGCCATGGGTGAGTGCTGGGCTGGGGGGTGGCCTCCCTGTCCCCAGAGCAAAAGGAGCCTCATGGAGGAAAGGGCCTTTCTGAAGGAAGTCTGCAGGAGCTCGCTGGCCAGACTGGGCGTGGTGGAAAGCTGTGCCAGGCAGAGGGGTCGGGGGGCTCCTGCTCTCAGCCCCCCCAGTGGCCAGGCCCCCCCCCGGGATCCCGGGGCTCTCTCCCTCTGCCCTCACTGCCCTGTCCCCTCCTAGGCACCCTGGGCGCGAGCTTGTCCTCCTGCAGCGTGCCGGGCTCCAGACCTACCTTCCAGCTGCCGGCCGATGAGATGGAGCTGGGCTTGGGTGAGCCGCGGGGGGCCTGTCTGTGACCTCTGACCCCCCCGGGTCTGGGCCCCGCCCCGAGCGGAGCGCCCCTGTGCCCCCACAGCCACCATGTGTTCTCTCCACAGGGATCCACGGCGAGGCTGGCGTGCAGCGGCTGAAGGTGGGTGGGGGCGGGCGTGCCCGGGGCTCACGAGGCGCCAGCGTGGGCCCTCGCCCCCCCCTCACTCACCTCCCGCTTTCAGATGGCCACGGCGGACGCGGTGGTGAAGACCATGATCGACCACATGACTGACCCCTCCAACGAGTCCCACGTGCCGGTCACGGCTGGTGAGTCACCGCGGTCCTGCCCGTCCCCCACCCCGGGCAGAGCCCTCCGTGTCCCTGTCTCCCCTCCCCCGGCGCCGTCCCACCTGCAGCCCCCCCCCCCGGGCACGGAGCCCCCTCCCAAACCGCCCTGTATGCAATGGGCCAGCGAGGTGCCCTCAGACCTGCTGGGCCCCAGCCGGGCCCTCGCCGCCTCCTTGGCACGTAAGCTCCCCGGGCAGAGGGGGCGCTTCGCTCCCTGCCCCTCAGTGCCTTGCGCCAACTGTGGGCTTGAGGAAGTGCCGGTTGCCTGATTGGCAGGGGGCTGCCCGCCCCTCGTGGGACCCCCACAGGCTCTTCGGTGGTGCTGGTCATCAACAACCTGGGCGGCCTGTCCTTCCTGGAGCTGGGCATCATGGCGGACGCGGCAGTGCGCTGCCTCGGTAAGTGCCCCGTGCCGGGAAGCTGGGAGACGGAGCGCGGCCTTTGGGGCGGGGCCGGGGGCTCCCTCGAGACGCCCCCATGGCCCCTTGGCCCCTGCTCTGTGCCCCTCCCCCCCAAGCCCTGCCCCTGCTCTGGATTCTAGAGGCCCGCGGTGTGAAGATTGCCCGCGCCTTGGTGGGCACCTTCATGTCAGCCCTGGAAATGGCGGGCATCTCCCTGACCCTCCTGCTGGCAGACGATGCCCTTCTCCAGCTGATAGGTGAGGCGCCCACGGGCCGGGCGAGGGCGGCGGGAGGGGTTGGGCCCCCGCAGTCGCTCCTTCGGTGCCTCCGCCCCGAGCAGGAGTGGGGGCGCTCTCCCCCAACCCCCCCCCCCGGTCTCCTGCCTGGGGCCGCTGAGCCCGCCTCGTGCTCGTTCCAGACGCCGACACCACGGCCTCCGCCTGGCCCCGTGTGGCCAGCGTCCCCGTGACGGGCCGGGCCCGGAGCCGGGCGGCCCCCGCAGAGAAGCCGGGGGGCCCCGAGCCCATCGCCACGGGAGGTACGCTGCCCGCCCGGTGGGGGGTGGGAGGGGGCCGGCCCGGGCCCGGGGCCCCCTCCCCACTGGGCTCTCTCCACCAGGTGCCGCCTCCCAGAGGGCAGCTCTCATCCTGCAGCGGGTATGTGGCGCCCTCCTTGGCCTGGAGGAGCATCTGAACGAGCTCGACCGGGCTGCGGGCGATGGCGATTGTGGGACCACCCATAGCCGGGCTGCCAGAGGTGGGCCCCGGCTCTCCCGCCCCGCCCCATGCTGCCCCCCCACCCCCCGCCCCATGCCGCCCCCTCCCCACCACCACACGCCCTCACTTTGCCCTTGCAGCCATGCAGGAATGGCTGGAGGAGGGCCCCCTCCCCAGCAGCCCCGACCAGCTGCTCTCGGCTTTGGCCCAGCTCCTGCTGGAGAAGATGGGAGGTTCCTCCGGGGCGGTGAGTGCCGGGGAGCCCGGGGCCCTGGGGTCTGGCCCCCGAGAGTGGGGAGACGGACCGTGGCCTTTGGGGCAGGGCCGGGGGCTCCCACAGACACCACGGAGGAGGCCGAGCTCACAGCCTCCCCGGGCCTTGCTTCTGTCCCCAGCTCTATGGCCTGTTCCTGACCGCGGCCGCCCAGCCCCTCAAGACCACGTCGGGCCTCCCGGCCTGGACTGCGGCCATGGACGCCGGCCTGGAGGCCATGCAGCGGTGAGTCCCCTTGTGGCGGGTCAGCGTGTCCCCTCCCCTTGGGACTGGCCGAGGCCGGGGCCGCGAGGCTGACCGGCTCCCTCGGGCCTCTCTCCCCCTAGGTACGGAAAAGCCGCTCCGGGTGACAGGACCATGGTGCGTACGGCCCCCCTCCCCCCCCCCAGGCCCTGCCTGCCTGACCCTCAGCGCCCCCTCCTTGTCTTGGGCAGCTGGACTCACTGTGGGCCGCAGGCCAGGAACTCCGCGCCCTGAAGACCCCGGGGGTCAACCTGGAGCAGGTGCTGAGCAAAGCGGTCGAGGTGAGCGGGTCAGCAAGGCCCGGGAGGCCGGGGAGGCTGAGGCCGGCCCCAGGAGCCACTGAGGCTTGGAGGCCGGGCTGGGAGCCGGGGGGGCATCCAGGGCTGGATTGGAGCCTCAAGCACCGGGGAAGTGCAAGCACGGGCCCAGCACTGGGCCAAGGGGCTCCCCACCCCCCACCCATCTCCGGGACTCAGCGGCAGCGGGGGCAGGGACTGCCAGGGGCCCGACGGGCTCATCCGCAAAATGAACGCCAGGCTTTCTGCCCCTTCTCCCTCTAAATCTCCAATCCTGGGCTCCTGTGCCCGTCCTAGGGCGGGTCTGAGGGCAGGGATGTTGGCAGGTAAGTGGGTACGGCAGGGTTTGAGGAGGCCCAGGCTCAGGCACCGAGATCAGAGATGGGGCGCTGCCCTGCCTCGCAAAGGAATTCAGACTGTCGGGGTGACGGGCAGGCCGCGGTCAGGCCCGAGTGTGAGACAGACCCACTGAGGGGGCCGGGGCCGGGCTGGGAACCACCCACGGGGCCCTCCCCTGCCTCGTGCCAGGGCAGAGAGGGAGCAGCTGGGCCGCCCCAGGCCCGATCCGGACCGGGGCTGAACCCCGGGCCTTGTCCTGCAGAGCGCCGAGGCCGCCGCAGAAGCCACCAAAGATATGGAAGCCGGGGCGGGGAGAGCCAGTTACATCACCTCAGCCAAACTGGAGCAGCCGGACCCCGGCGCCGTGGCGGTTGCTGCCGTGCTCCGGGCCATCCTGGAGACCCTGCAGAGCCAGAGCCTGTGATTCCCCGGTGGGGCCTCTCTGCCCCGGCCTAGGCCGAGGGGGCTTCGCCTTTTTGGGGAAGAGGACGCTTTGCCCAATCCTATTTTAAATGCCCCAAATAACCAGATTACGGAGGAAGTCAGTCACCCAGCAGTCTAAGGGTCAAAGTAACGCGGCCCCGTGGCCCTGCGGCGCTCTTTCCAGCGCCCTCAGTGACTCAGGCCTGTTCCAATGATCTGTGATGATCTGCACCCAGAGAGGACTCTGGGAACTGAGGGCGGACCACAACGGGGCGCCTTGGCTGCTTTTGTTCTGTTTTTTCTCATTTTCTGTCCTTTCTGATCCGATTGTTCTCGTGCAGCGAGACGTTCATTCCCATTTAAGCTAGATTTCTACCGTGTTGAGCACGCACTGGATCACTTGCCATCTTGGGGGGCGTGGGGGGGGGCGCAGGGGGTCAGGGCTGGGAAAACGTTCCGTGTATGTTTTGAAAATAAGATTTCAATTATTAAAAAATGAAGTGTAAAAAAAGAGAGGAATGAGAAACTGAAAAATGATAATACTGACACCCCAAACCCCAAGTGCCCAGGCCTGGTTAGGAGCCATCCGCAAAGGGACCGTTCCCTTCACTCAGTCCCCCAGGACGCCGATTTTCACACCCAGAAGGAGGCAGGCCGTCTGGGGCCGAGGGCAAGCTGGCTTTGGAGCCTCGTTCCCGGCCTGGCCGGCTCTGCCCCCCATCGACCCGTCCTCCCAGGGAGCGTGAGAGAGTCTGGCAGGGCCCCCCCGACTTGTCAGGGTTAGCACTTTTTTAGGGATCTCCCTTCTGTAAGTCGATTTGTCAGACTGGCAGAGCTGAACCCAAACTGCAGCGAATGTGGCACTATGTGGGGGCTACTTCCTCCCCTCCCTTCCCTGGGTGCCCCCGTTTGCTCAAAGCCCGAGCCAGAGCTGGCGATGGTTCCCCCCACTTGTCTGCTGACGGTTGGACCCTTGAGAGCCAGGACTGAGATGGTAACTGCCAGATTTGAGCTGGGCACCCTGGGGTTTCTTCCAGTGCCACTCGGGGGTATGATTTTGCTACTGAATAGGGAGCTGATGGAGCAAACGGAGAGCGCCTGAGAGAAGCCCCCATGGGCCCATCCTGGTCTCCATCCAGGCCCTCCCAAACTCAGCTGGCCCCCCATATGTGACAACTGTGGCTACAGAAGAAGCATCATGGGGGTCTGGACCGTGCTCTGGGAGGCACCCTAAGGAGTAGTGAGCAGTAAGAAGACAGGCTGCACGGGCACTGGCACGGCAAGGGCATGATCTGGCTCTGAGGCAGCCTGGAAGTCAGGGAGCCACAGACTGGCCACATGCCCGAGGCAAGCCACTGAGCCCTGGTGCCCCAAGCAGCCAAGACCAAGTTGCAGGTTAACTGCCGTCCTGTTTTGGTAGAGGGAATCTGGATGCCAAGGCTCACCGTGTGCCCGCTGGCTGGAGCTGCCCTGGCAGGAGGGAGCGCCCGGCCCAGATCACACACAAGAGCATCTCTTAGCCCCGGGCCCGCTCTCTAGGTCCCGAGTCAGCTGAGACCTCGCAGGCCATCCAGTACAAAACGTGCTCTCCATAGCCCTGCACGAGTGCTGGTGTGCCCAGGGGGACCCTGGGAGACGCAGCCACTGTAGGCAAGGCCAGGGAATCGGGTTCAGGGGTCAGCAGCTGCAAGTCAGACTCACGGAGCAGGAAAAGCAGTAAAAACAACTTTAATGGTAAGAAAAGGCCAAAGAACACAATCAATGAAGTCCAAAAGGGGCCTATCAGAGGCCACTTTGCCTCTGCCCCAGAGGTTGTGCCATCTCTGCCCCCAGAAGCCGTGCCCATCTCTACCCCCAGAGGCCATGCCACCTCTGCCCTCTGCCCACAGCATTGGCGCTTGGCTCCAAACACAATCCTTTGGAAGTTGGTTTTCCCTTTTATCGAAGCAGAAATTGCAGAAATCCTTGCCCTGGAAGTCTGAGGGTCTTGGAGCCTTAAGAACACCCCGAAGACCCTCAGCCTGGCCCAAGAGTCCCCAGCCACTCACGGAGCCAACCATCTGCCAACTGCTCCCCCCAGAGAGCTATGGGCTCACGAGGACTGTACCCTTTGGGCCTGGAGAGCCTGAGTCCTGGGCCCAGCCAGGCCTAGTTTGGGAGGGACAAGGAGAATCCTTCTGAAAATGGGGAGACAAACGAAAGCCCCAAACGAGGGAACTGTCGAGTGAGGAGCAGAGGGGGTACTGCTGCCGCCCAAGCCCAGGACAGCAGGGGGCAGAGGGGGCACTGCCACTGCCATCCAGGAGGAGGTAACTGAGATCTGGACAAGCCTTCGTGTGACAGAGCTGGCACAGAGACAAAAGAGCAGGGTCTCATGGGAGGTGTGAGAAGGCCCCGAGGGCAGAAGCCAATGCTGTCCAAGGAGCAGACGGGGAGCCCAGTGGTTAGCGAGCAGGACAAGCAGAGGGGCCAGAGTCTGGGCCCCCGGCCCCTTCCCAGAGCCCCCCGCGGAGCAGAACCTGGGGAGGCGTAATAAAGCAGCCTGCTCCCGGAAGCCTTCGGGACTCACTCTGCTTCGTGCAGCAGGGGCTGGAAAGAGTTGAGGAGATGGGGGTCACTGCTACGGCCTCAGGCCTCAGAGGCCCAGCCCAGAATGCAGCCCGAGGTACCCCCTCCAGGGCCCAGCCCGGAGGGCCCCTGGGCCCCAAGGGCCCCCACCCGGCAGTGACTAAGCCGGCTGGGCAGGAGCCACTTGTAGAGAAAAGGCCAGGAAGGCCTTCCTTGGAAATGTGACCCTGGCCTTTTCCGACCTTTGCCCTTCCCCGGACAGACCGAGGGGGCCTTTCAGAAGCAGGCCCTGGAGCTCCTGCAGTCTGGACTCTTCTGCTTCCCACCTGAGGGACCATGAAAGCTGCCCCCAGCCCGGAGGGCCCCTGGGCCCCCGCCCCGGGGTCCGTACCTGTCTGTCCGTCAGGAGGCCCGCTTCAGGCCGCTTCCACGACGAGACCAGGAGGACGTAGAGCACCAGCACCACGAAGACGGCCACCAGCATGCCGGTGAAGTTGGCAAAGCAGGCCTCCGCAGGGAGGCTGGAGTAGGGGGCAGTCGCGTTCTTCCTGTGGGCAACAGGGTCTTCCTGGGGTGGCTCTCACTGGAGCCCTCCCCGTGACTCACTCAGTGTGGGCCCCCCAGCAGCAAGGTGTCTGGCGGCCCGCAGACGCCCGGCTGGCCGGAGAAGGCCAGGAGCTCTCCTCGGTTCCCCCTCAAGGACAGTGGCTGGTGAGCCCGGCGCCCCTGGCCCTCCCTGGGCAGGCGCCCCATGTTGGGGGGGGCAGTGGGCACACCGCTGCCCCTCGGGAGACTCACAGGCTGAAGAAGAGCTTCTCGTTGATCCCGGAGAGGACCGAGGCCATGGACAGGGTCAGGATGGTGGCCCCGAAGAAGACGTGGACGGGCTTGAGGAGGCTGCGGAGGCCCAGGGACGCCCAGGGGAGCAGGAAGACGGAGAAGCCCAGGAGCCACTGAGGAGAGACCCCGGCCCGGGTGGCCAAGGGAGGGTCAGCCGGCTGCCCCGCCCCCCCAGCATCTTTCAGCTCCTGGGGACACCCGGGGATCCCACAGAGACGCCCCTGCCTGCTGTTCCCGACCCATGGCCCAGCTCCCCGACGTTCACACCCAAAATGTCCCCCATTCGGCTTGTTCAGAGGCCGCAGGCCTGAGGCTGGAAAAGCTCCATGTGGTCCCGCCTCTGACGCAGGCGGCCGTGCGCCTCGTGGGGCGCTCCTGCCCCCCCAGAATCCCAGCTGGAGAACCGCGCATCCCCAGGGCACCGGCTCCCACACTCAGGCCTCCTTCACCCCGGGCTCTGGGGCAGTCGGCGGGCCGGGGAGCTGAGGACACCCACCTGGCCGGCGAACAGGGCCACGGCCGTGACCCCCAGCCAGCTGTGCAGGGAGTAGAGGTGGGCGATCTTGTTGTGGCGGTGGAAGCTGAAGACGGCCACCAGCCCCAGCACGGCCAGGGTGAGGGCCGCCAGGTGCAGCGTGGCGTGGAGCAGCTTCCAGGGCAGCTTGGGCCCCACCCAGGACTGGGGCAGGCGGTACACCAGCGAGGCTGCGGGGAGACCAGCAGCTGGTGCCCGGCCCATCTCTGGGCCCGTGCCAGCCTCAGGGGCAGAGGAGCCCGACCCATCTCTGGGCCTGTGCCAGCCTCAGGGGCAGGAGGCAGCCCGACAGGGCACACTGCCAGCTGACAGCAACAGCTTCGGGCCACGGCTTCCCATGAAGAGAAACCTTCGAGCCCCTTGGCCAGAAAGATCCCTCCCCAGAGCCACATGGACCCCTGCTCCCGAGGGAGCTCCCAGCCCCCCTGCTCTCACTGCCCCCCCAAGCCCCACAGGTAATGCCCAAGCCCACGTCAGTGGCCCCAGTTACAGGAGCCTTCTTGAGGAGAATCTAAGGAGCCTCACCCCCATTGGACAGATGGGCAAGCTGATGCTCAGGGCTTTGCCAGAGGTGTTACAGGCCACTGCGGGGTCAATGCCCAAGTGAGTGGTGGGTGCCCTCCCAGCCCAGAGGAAGGCTACTCACCCGCCCCATAGAGCACCACCATGCCAGCCACCATCAGGACCGGGTGCCAGTTGAACATGAGACTGGTGCCATCCCAGGCAAAGCCGCCACGCCAGTGCTGGACCCAGTAGATCATGAAGAGCAGGCAGAGGGAGCCCAGGGTGCCCAGGACCAGGGAGGAGACATAAAACTGGCCCCTGGCCATCTTGCTCCTGGGGAATGGCAGAGTGGTCACGCTCTCCTCACCAGGGCCCCCCTTGTGGCTGCCGGTCCCCCCCCAGCAGCCACACCCACATTCTGGCTGGTGAGGAGGGGGCGGAGCCCTGCCCTGGCACCCAACAGTGCCGGAGCCGAGAGCACAGAGGGAGAGGGAACAAAGAGCGCTCAGACCCAAGGGGGCTGCCGTGGGCACACATCACAAACACTCCGGGGGCAGCCCATGGCCCTGCACCTGCCACCCCCACTTCTGCTTTCTCACCCTCAGGGGGAACTCCAGAGGAACAGAGAGAGGGGCCGGGCCGGTCTGCGGCCCACTGGGCCTATTTTGGGATCTGCCCACAAGGCCTGCTCGGAAGGGGAAGGTTAGCGCGAGGCTCCGAGCCCCGGCCCTCTGGGACCTCGGGCAGGCCAGCCTGGGCGCGGGCGGGTCCTGCCTCTCTTTGATGAGTCCTGGGCCCTGGGTCAGTGGCACAGGGCAGGACACTGAGGGCTCCGCCAGGATAGGGCCGACGTGCCCTCGGCACCGGCTCAGCCGTGGCCAGTGAGGGTCCCAAGCCCAAAGCGGATCAGGGGAGACCCCGAGTCCTTTCTGGGGGAGGTCAGGAAGGGACACTTACAAAGCACCTACTGTGTGCTCAGCCCCGTGCCAAGTGCTTTACAGGTGCCCTCTCACCAGATCTTTGCAACCCTGGGAGGCAGGTGCCCCTAGGACCCCCAGGAGGGTCACGCAGCCAGGAAGTGTCTGAGGCCACATTTGGATTCCAGGCCTGGCCCTGTGGTGCCCCTGGCAGGCAGGGATAAGGGGATGGGGTGCAGGCAAGGGAGAGAGCCAGTAAGCCAGGTTGGCAGGGAGGGCACACGGGGTGCCATAAGCGCAGAGAGGTGGGCTGGAGTCAGACGGTGAAAGGTTTCTAATGCCAGGCTGCCTATTTGCCCAAAGGCAGAAGGGAGCCCGGGAGCTTCTTGAGCAGGATGACAGGGTCTGACCCAAACACTAGAGGGTGGCTGGGGGAAAGCGGAGGCAGGGAGGGCGACGAGGAGGCAACAGGGGCCTCTGGAGGCCTCAGCTCCTCTGCCCCCCCCCCCATCCAAGCTCCAGCCGGCAATCTCCAGGTCCTGACTAATCTGAACATGAGGCCGAGCTCGCCAGGCTTGCTGCAGGGCACTCAGGAAGCAGCTTCTTGGGGCTCTCCCGCCTCCCCCGATGGGGCCCTGCCAGCTCCCATTCCTGGGACCACCCATGAACCTGCAGCTTGGACAGAGAGCCGAGGAGCTGGGCACTGCGGGTGGGCCCCCACGAGGTTGGCACAAGATCACGCCACAGATTCTGGCAGCAACGTCATTTTTCCTGTCAGGTTTGTGACCCCTCAGCTGGACCACCAAATGGGTGAAGGTACACAAGGGGTCACCGGCCTCCATCCCCCCGAGTAGTCCCAGCTACAGGAAACCGAGGCTACCCAACCTCCTGCCATCTGCTCTGCCACCTCAACAGGGAGCCTCTGAAAGTGACCCAGAGACAACTCAAGCTGCCCTGGCTGGTGGGGAGGCGAGGGCGGCCCATTTCAAGTCCCCTCACCCGTGAGATGTCCCCGGCTGGCATCTGCATGTCACCAGGGCACCGGCTCAGGGGGGGCCTGGGGAGCAGCCCTGCCCTCTGACTGCTAAGTGTGCCAGAACCCCGGGCCTTCCCAAGGGCCAGCTCTCCCTCTGCCTGCATGGCCAGGCTGCTCCCGAGGCTCCAGCCACAGAACGCTCACTCAACAAGTCCATCGGCGGCCCTGCTCAGCCTGGCCCCCCTCCGCTGCCCTGGGACCCTAAGCTCTCTGAGGGCAGGGAAGGTCTCACTTTGGTGCCGTATCCTCAGGGCTGATAGCAGGCAGCCTCCTTGCCACGGAGGCGATGGCCCCCTCCCCTCCCTTGCCCTAGGAGTCCCTGGATCAACAATATCCTGGCTCCCCCACTGCCCAATCCCCAGCCCAATGCCCCAACCCGCCGATAAGTGCGCCCAAGCAGGCTGGGAGGATGCTCACCTCTCTAGTGGCTTAAGACCTGAGAAAGGGGCCATCCTGGAGCCGGGACCCTGGATCCCTAGGCGGGAATGAGGGGAAGAGCGAACCCGGGGCCGGCTGCAGCCATCTGATTGGCTGACTTTGTCTCAGAGGCTTCTTAAACTTCAAAACAGAGTTCACAGTTCACGAGACACTGCCCCGTGGCAGGAAGCTAAGGCTGGGCTGCCGCCCAAGGACAGCAACCGTTCCCCTTTTCTTAAAAAGCCAAACATCAAGAGCCCAGAGATGTTAGCCGAGTCTGCGAGCTCCATTCCATGCTGACGTAGTCCTAGAGCACGTTGTTCAAGAGGTGGCAAGCTTAAATACAAGGCAAAGTGCTAGAGAACCGGCATCGACCCCCCCAAGCTCGCTTATGCCCCCTCGCCCCCCCCAGTGTTACTTGGCTGGTAGGCAAGTAGAGACGTAGGACGCAGCGCCACTGCTATGAGTCCCAACGTGCCCGGCCCATCAGCCGAGGTTCGGTTCGGTTTGAGGAAGGACATTTTGGGGGGAAAGCAAGATGGTGAAGGATCTGAGGATCACGTCCATGAGGAGTGGAAGACTTTGTGGGAGCAATGAGGCGGCTCAAGGATCTGGGAAGCCGTCTGGGAGGGGGGGTTCTGTGCTTCCAAATGTGGGAGCACGAAAGGCAGAGAGGCTCAGCTAGGATTCATCTTCCTGACTGGCTGTGGCTCCCCGAGAAAGAGGAGGCTGGCTGGCTCGAGAAGCAGGGGTCTGAACGACCCTCTGGCCGCAGGCCGTCTAGACCACGTGAGGGCTCACTCCAACACGGACGGAACTAGACCGTCTCTAAGGTCAGTGGACGTTAAGCATCTATCACATGGCAGCCACTGTGCCAGGCACTGGGGATACAAAGAGGCAAAAGCTACTTCCTGCCCGCCAAGAACTTGCAATCTAACGGGCAAACAGAGCGGGGCAAACAAGTTATCCAGGAAATGAGCAGGAGACAACTAAGAAAAGAAAGGCACGGGAGCTGAGAGAGATTCGGGAAAGGCTTGGGTAGTGTAACGCTGTCACTGGGGCCCCGGGGCCGACTGAGGCAGGATGGGAAACGGCCGGAGCCGTGAGGCGAGGGCCCCGGGGCCAGCAGCACTGGATTAGAGGGCACTCGGCAAGGACTAAGAGGCCCGGAAAGGCAGGAAGGGACCGGTTATGAGGGCTTTGAAGGCCAAGCAGAGCTGTAGTTGGTTCTGGGGGGACAGGGAGCCCCTAAAGTTTCTTGGGTAGTGCAGTGACCTGGTCGGAGCTCTCTTTAGGAAAAGCCCTTGGGTGGCTGAAGGGAAGATGGACTGGGGTGGGTCCTTCCCCTGCCCCCACCCAGGAGCTGCGACATCAGTCCAGGGGCTGCACCAGGGGGTGACGGGGAGGAGGTGGCAGAAGTGACATCAGTAGGCCTTGGCCAGGGCCTGGCCAGGAAGGGGGAGTGGGAGGGAGGGGTCCCAGGATGGAGCCTGGGGGGCTACCCTGAGGGCAGGTCTTCCAAGAGAGCTCCCGAACCCCCCACAGCAGGCGGCAGAGGCCCCGCGGGTGTTCAGCGGGGGTTTCCTTGCAGTAATTGGACGTTCCCTTCTCCAGTCCATTTGACCAATGGAGAAACTGAGGCTCAGAATTCTGCGCCCCCTGGCGGTCCCGCATGGAACAACATTATCTACAAAGGAGACAGGCTTGCCCCCCAAGCGGAGAGAGAAATGTTAAGAGTTCCAGGGCTGCCCCAGCTCCGGGCCAGGGAGGGGGCAGGGAGCACCCACTACTCTCGGTGGGGAGACGAGCCCCCCAGACGGGGGGTCGGAGGGAGGACGATCCCCTTGCCCCACGCAAGGGGGGCGGCATTTCCTTGGATTCCACCTCCTTCCAAGGGATCATTAGCCACTCCCAGGCCCAGCTCGGGCCCAGTCTGGCCACCCACGTGTCCCGGACCTTTTGGGCCTTGATTTTGTTATCTGTTGAATGGGCCTATTTGATTGTGGAGGGGAGATAGGCTGAGTGGTCTCTCCCAGCCTTCCAGTTCCTGTACAATGGGCTCTCAAGCCTCTAGGGCTCCTTCGGCGCCTAACTCTGGTGATCCCATAAGGGTCCACGAACGCCCCTCCCAGGACAGAGCATCTCTAATCCTTTCCACCAGCCCCCTCCCCAACCCACCACCCCACAGCACGTGACAGCTAGAGGCTGTCCCAGGGACTTCTGGGAAATAGAGTCCCAGCCCCTCAATCACTTACCCGAGACCGCCTCCAAAGAGCGGGAGGGATGCCCCGCCTCTCCTTTTTATAGTTTACCAGAACTTCCGGCTGCGCGCAGATTAGTTAGGGGAATGGATTCTGGTTTCCCCTCACCCAGAGAGAGAACTTCCCGGAGAGAACTTCCGCTCGCGCGCGAGGCAGCCTGGAGAACGGAGTCCAGCCTCCTAACATCCCTACAGATAACTTCCGGTCCCGCGCGAGACAGTCTGGGAAATGGAGTCCTGAAAGGTTCCTCCGGCCTACCTCTTGTCAGCCAAACTGCCTGTTATTATTCTTTACCATAACAACCGTCTTCGAATGAGGCAGCCTGGGAAATGGTGTCCTACGCTTCCGCTTGGTCTCCCTCCCATTCTTTGTATCTCCCCACTGCACCCTGCACGGGACTAGAACTAGGGGGCGGGCGGAAATGCAGCCGGCCGGGGTGGGGGGGGGCAAAATTTTAGCAAAATGAGAGGGAAAGAAAAGGGCACCGGTAACTGGGCGCTTTTGTCTGAGGGGTGATGAACATGGCCACCGGTCGGCCCATCGAGAGGCGCTGGGGCTAGTGGCTAGAGCGGCTCCGGAGCCCGCGTCCACTGCGCACTTCCGGGATTTAAGCGCGCCCTCCGGAAAGTGGGAGGCGGGCACTTTGGAGTTTCCATGACAAGCTAGGATGGCGGCGCCGGGTGAGAGCCCGAATTGCGGTTTGGGAGCGGGGAGGGGAGGAGTGACCCTGGGGCAGTAGAGGTTTGTTCGGCAGGTCAGCCGGCTCGGGTAGCTGTGGACGTCCACGGCCCGGCAGGGTGACCTTGGGCCTCCTCGAGCCTCAGTTTCCCTTTCTGCACTGCGGCTGCATCCATTTCCCTAGCGCTTTAAGGCTTTGTCAGACCCGCGTCACGAGTCCCAGACGAGCCGGCGTGCTCACCCCCGGACCCTAAAGCCAGCTTTGGGCTGAGGGTTGGGGCGCCCCGCCACCCGGAGAGGTCCTGGCTGACGGACTCCCCCACCCCCTCTCGCCCCCGTAGGCTCTTGGTCGCAGACTGGCAGAAGCACTCGCGGGGGTCCCGAGGCTTGACGCTGCCCCGTGGGGGATGCCCCGCCAAGATGCTGCAGACCAGCAACTACAGCCTGGTGCTGTCCCTGCAGCTGGTGCTGCTGCTCTACGACCTGCTGGTGAACGCCTTCTCGGAGCTGCTGCGCGCCACCCCTGTGATGCAGCTCGTGCTCTTCATGTGAGACCCGCCTTCGGGGGGGGGATGGGGGAGAAGGGGGGTGCTGAGCTTGGCGGAGGCCGTGCAGGGGCCGGTGGTGAAGCCAGGGCTTAGTGGGAGGGGGCAGAGCAGACCCCCGGCAGGGGCGAGGCTGGTGGCCTCTTGTGCAGCCCCCTTCCTGAAGCCGGTGCTTCCAAGAGTCCTGTCCTGTGCCATGGGAGGGGGCCTAGTGTGTCCCCCCTCCCCCCCGCAGGGGCGAGGCTGGTGGCCCCCTGGGGAGCCCCCTTCGTGAAGCCGCTTCCGGGAGTCCTATCCCGTGCCATGGGAGGGGCCTAGCGCGCCCTCTGCGCATCCCGCCATGGTGTGGGCCAGGCCAGCTGGCCACAGTGAGGCAGAGAGTGCAGGGAAGGGGAGCCCTGACCCTCCTGACCTGTGCGGGCTGGGAGCAGCCCTGACTCTGGGAGGGCCCCCTGCTAGGGGGAGCGTCGGTGGGCGGCCTGACAGGGGCACAGGTTCTTGCTCATCTCTTGCTTGTGTCTCTGCAGCATCCAAGACATCTGCATCCTCTTCAACGTCATCATCATTTTCCTCATGTTCTTCAACACCTTCGTGTTCCAGGCTGGGCTGATTAGCCTCCTCTTCCAGAAGTTCAAAGGGACCATCATCCTAACGGCCATCTACCTGGCGCTCAGCATAACCCTGCACGTCTGGGTCCTGGTAAGCAAGGAGGCCGGCAGCCAGGCCCGGTCCCCTGCCCGCAGTTCTCCTCTGCAGGGAGGGAGGTGGGAGCTGGCTCTGCCCCGACCACCTCGTGGCCACCGCCACCATTATGGTGGTGCTCCCTCCACTACCTCTGCTGCCACCATTTTCCCCCTGGAGCTGCTTTCTTCACTTTGCATCAGTTTACATCTTCTTGTCTCTTCTGAAGGCATCATTCCATAGAAGGATTTTCATTTATGGGCACGTGCCACAGTGTAGAGCCATTCCTCCACAGAGAGACTGTTTCCAGTCCTTGGCTATTACAAGGAGCACGCCCGTAAATATTTTGGGCGTAAGAGGGCTTTCTATTGATCCTTGGTGTCCCTGGAGTTTGGAGTTTCTGCCAGTGGCAAAATTTCCAGGTTAAAAGGTAGTTTAGTCACTTTCTTAGTGTAATCCCAATTTCTTGTTAGGATGGCTGGCCCAGTGTCCGATTTCACTGACAGAGCGTTGCTGTGTCTGTCATTCTGTTGCCTTAATGGCTTTTTGCTAATCACCTTGGCTAATTTACCAGGCCTGAGGTGAAATGGAGATGTATGGATGTTCTTCATGTCTTTTCCTATTTGTGACTTGGAGCAAACTTTCCTTCAGTGTCAGGATCCCTACTTTTAACTGCCTCAGTCTTCATGCAGCGCCGGGGGCTGGGGGCTGGGCAGTGGGGCTGCACAAACCAAAGTGGGGCTGCTTGCATCCCCCTTCTGTATGGTGAGGAAAATCCAGCCTAGAAAACGCCACTCGTTTCCCGGATCGTCCTTCACAGGAGTCGTCCACAACCAAGTCACCAGACCAAGTTTTCCCACTGCCAGCCCTTTGGGATGACACTCTCAACAGCCTGTGGATTCCTGTAGTTTTCTGCAAGTCCAAAGGCGTAGCCTCCTTTTTCCAGTGTGACCGTCTTATGGGAGGAAGGGGGCCATTTTCTGGCCATTTCCTCCCATATATGTATAAGTAAAAATGGAAGCATCATGGGTTACTTTGGAGGCCATTGTAACAAAGGTGTCTTAAATATATGACGTCGGGTGAAATGCTGTGCTAGAGACTGAGAATGCAAGGGAAAAACCAGAGGCGTCCCCTCCCCCCCATCTTCCCATGAGAAGTTTATATTGTCCTAGGGAGATACAGCATATCAACAGAGGAGGAAATCCCAAGTAAATTCTTGAGGGAAATGGTGCTAATGGCCAGTGAAGTCAGGAAAGACTGCACAGAGGAGGGAACAATTCCTGAGGTGCACCGTGAAGGAAGGGAGAAGCTACAGGAGGTGGAGGTCAGGGGGGAACAACTGTAGCTAGAAAGGACATCTTGTGCAAACGCGGGAGAGGTAGAATGGCAGAGTCAGAGAAGAGCGAGAGGGATGAGAGATAAGGCAAGAAAATTAAGTTGGAACCCTGTGGTAGAGGGTTTGAATCCCAGACTGAGGTTTTTGTATTTTATCCTAAGGTAGTGGGAGCCTTTGATCAGATTGGCGTTTCAGGAATAGCGGTTTGGCAGGATTGATTATGGAGCAAAAAAGACTAGAAGTAAGGAGACCCCCTTGGTCTCTTCCAAAAGGCCAAGTAAGCGATGTGGGGCCTTGTATTGTGTTTGTGAAGAGCTGGGTCCTGGGGAGCTCGAGGAGAAGGGGAAGGGAGCATTCATGGAGTATTCTGAGCTTGGAAACTTAGGAAGCTGGATAAAGTTTGGAGGAGGATGCGGTGACTTGGTTGCCATTTGGAATAAAGGAGATGGAATAATGGCTTAATTTTGAACACTTCAGCATAGTACCTGGCATACAGTAAGCACTTAATAAATGCTTCTCCACTCCTTTCAACGGGGTTTGAGATAAATAGAGGATATCCAGCGCAATTAGTAATACAAGATAGGAATTTTAGATGAATTTAAAGATTGGGAGTCATTTGTTTGGAAATGATAATGGAGTGTGTAGGAGAAAAGCAAGCTGGGAACACAGGCTTTATGAGGAGAGTATTGATAAAGATTAATCAAAGAGTTAGAAAAAACAAAACAAAACCCAGGAAGAGAAAGAAGTATTAGAGAAACAGAGATGAATTGTGAAAAGTTCCCATAAAGCTCACATTTCATTCTCACAAAAGAGAAGCTGTAAGGGTAAAATTAGTTTAAAGAAATCATAGTGAGAGATTAAGAGAAGTTCTCTGGGGCAGCTCAGTAAGGCCTGAGTTGAAATCCAGCCTCAGATACTTAGGAGCTTGTGACCTTGACTAAGTCATTTAATTGCCTTCCTCTCACTCCCCCTCAAAAAAGAAAAAAAAATTTCCTAGAGCAATGAAGGATGAAAATAAAAGGACAACAAGCGGGAGACATTTGCCACTGTCATAGAAGAAACTGAACACAGAATTCTCAGTGAAGAGGGATTTCTTGGAGTGAAGTCCTCCAGATGCTCTTATTCATGGATGATACCATACTGGTTACATGGAGCCCCAGAACATGGCAGGGCCTCCTAGAAGAAATCCAGAATCACTCAGAAGATTTTGGTCTAACTATCCACACGGGAAAAAATAAGTGGATGAAGACTACCTATTGTAGGCAGTCATATGGACAATCTACATAAATGTATGAAAAAATATTTACATATATACATACACATATGTGTGTATGTGTATGTATATATGATGGTGCAGAAAATAGCAAAGCTTTCTTAAGAACTTCAATCGTCTCCCAGAAACAAGAGCTCATTTCATTAAAAAAAAAAAGTTTTATATTTAATGATAATCTTTTATTTTTACATCATCTTTATTTCCAGTGAAATTATCAGCCATTGATCTCTCCCTTTTAACAGAGTTTTAAAAAGAGGAAAAGAACAGCTTAGCCACGCTTGCCCACAGATGGATAGTGCCCACCCTTGTACCCTGGGAGTCCTCATGGCACATTTGAGCGTGCCTCAGAGGGCAGAGGAGGCGGCGGGGAGGGAGCGGGCCAGCTGGTGTGGCCCTTGAAATGGTGGGACGAGAGGTAGAGAATGGATCCTCTCCAAGGCCTGCTGGCTAGCTGAGTTGGAGAGAGGCTCTTGAGAGCGCCCCAAGATGAGAATTTGCCAGCAGGAGCCCACCCTCTGTTGGGAGCAGATGCTTCCCCCGTCTCAGAGAAGCGAGGGGACCTGGATGACCTGGCCAATTATCTGGCCTCTGAGAGAGGATTTGAACTTCGGTCCAGGGCCAGCTCTCCTTGCTCTGTTTAGAGCTGCTGCAGCAGCGGGCAAACCCTGGGTCTGCCCAAGGCCTCTGCCCACAGGTCGACCTCCTGAGGGCAGGTGTGGGGGGAACATCTGAGAGGTGTCTGCTGACTGGCATATTGGGCCTTTCGGAGAGTCTCGACCTGGACATCCAATGTAAAGTCAGCTCCCTTCCCCGGGATTATTGAGGATGAGGAGCAGCCAGTCTGCGTGAGGAAGACTTGGAGGAAGGCTGGGATTCCCAAGACTCCGGGCCCTCCCCACCTTTGGTTCTGGCTGGGCCCAAGCCCTCTGTTCCTGATGTGGTCCATTGGTCACATCACGGTGGATCCTCCCAGCCCCCTTTCTCAGTAGCAGAGGAGCAGAGCTCACAAGCGGGAGGCCGGCTAGTGTCGGTGAGATGGCACTAAGCTGGCAGAGCTGCCACCGGCAGGGACAATAAGAGGATTTTCTGGGATCTTGACACTGAAGCCAAAACAGGTCCTGCTTTTCCTTGCTAAAGCTGCTGAGCCAAGCGGTTTCATTCTAAGTACACTCGAGCCCTTGGCCTCCAGGAGCAGAGATTAGAGTGGGAGCTGGGGGCCTAGAAAAAGGGGTTTGGCACCGGGCCTCTCCTCCCAGTGAGTGAGAAGCTCTAAAGTGCTTGACAAAGCCTTGCGTGGGGAAGCACCAAGCTTTCCTGGGAAAAAGGAGCTTGGTTAGTGCGGGAAGTGTCCCGAGGGGCAGTGGCACAATCTGTGGGCTCTGGGAGTGAGGGGGTTCTGAACGGCCGGGCTCTGCCAGTTGGCTGTCTCAGTTTGGTGAGCCCCGGGCGCAGGGGGCCGTCAGTGTGGCCAGCATGGAGCAGTCCAAGAGAGAGCATTGCGGGCTTGTGGACAGGGAAGAGAAGAGCTGGGCCTGTGGATGGAGCCAGGCCCAGGGGCAGGAGGACAGACAGCAAAGGACACGTCTGATGGCCACCTTTCTTTCCTTTAGAACCTGCGCTGGAAAAGCTCCAAGCTGTTTATCTGGACAGATGGCCTTCAGACCCTGTTTGTGTTCCAAAGACTGGGTAAGGACCCCATCTGCCTCAGGCTTTTCCCTTTCCCCTCGGAGTATCCCACCCAGCAGGAGTGATCTGGCCAGTGGCTTGGGTCCCCTCCCCCCGCAGTGCCACCCATCAGCCTCCTGACCTTTGCCTCGGGGTGCTGGGGGGCCTGAGTCATCTCCCCAGAGGGGCAGCTGGAGGGGGAGGACCCTTCAAGGCCCTTTTCTCCTTCTCGTCCTCAGCTGCCGTTCTGTATTGCTACTTCTACAAGAGGACAGCCATTCACCTGGGGGACCCTCGGTTCTACCAGGATTCTCTGTGGCTGCGCAAGGCGTTCACCCAAGTCCGAAACTGACCCTGCCTCTGGCAGCCCGGAGCGGCACCTGGGGCCCCTGGGAGGATCCTGGGGGAGGGGGTCTCCCTTGCTCTCCCCAGCCCTTCCCTGCCCAGCACCCACAGCCCCTCTCCTCACAGTGTTACGGAGCGCTCGTGCAACATCTGCCCTCCACACTGGGGCCCGGGCTTCAGGAGGAACATGGGCACTCCTGGCCCAGCACACTCAGACACTCGGCGTTTCTCCACCCTAGAACCCTTTTGTATGGTTTTTTAAAAGTAGGAAATAAACGTGTCCCTTTTGCCAAAGTTTCTGAGTTTGTTTATCTGTTTCTGCTGGCGCTGAGGCCCGATTTCCTTCGGCTTTGGCCTCCGAGACTTCCCTGCAGATCCAGCCTTGGAAGGCCTCAACTCTCCGACTACCTAAGTGAAAACAAGGATCTGGGGCTCAAGGACCTATGGGCCGCCATCTTGGTCAGTAGCTGAGGGTCACACTGTGGTCAGCCCCAGGGCCCCGGGGAGCCCAGGCAGGGCCTGAAGCACAGGGAGAGCACCCGGATTCAAGGCCTGCCCCCAGCGTCTGTTCCTTGTGTGGCTGTGGACAGTGTCTCAGAGCCTCAGTTTCTTCCATCTCTAAAATGGGGGAAAGGCTTTGCTCGTGTTGATATATAAAGGTTATCTCCCCCGCCGAGGAGATACAAGGCCCGTAGGGACTCACAGCCTGGTGCCAGTCACCCGGGACACACTCTCAGGGAGCAGAGTCCTGGGAGCCCAGGAGGGTCTCCTGAGAAGGGCGGTTTGAAACCCGAGGGAAGTCAGGGAATCCCCCTGAGGGGGAGGCAAGGACCCTAAAGGCTGGGAAAGGCCTTAGGTGCCAAGTGGAAGGATTTCTATTTGGCCTTGGAAGTCTGGGGAGAGCACAGGAGGGGACATGGAGGGGGAGGAGGATGGGGACAAAGTGGGCACGGGACAGATGACCTGTCCTTCAAGTCTCTCTGGGTAATGGAAAGGCGCACCACTGAGTGAGCTCTTTTGTGGGGTGCATGTGGATCTGACATCACCTGCTGAGGAGGAGGGGGTGCAGATGGGGAGGGGGGGTTTGGGGGCTGGGTGGGGAGTGCCATCCGCCCCTGCCTCTGAGATGCTGCTGCTAAGTAGAGATCCGGAAGCCCTGTTAGAGGCGGAAGGGACCATACACACGAGGACACTGAGGCACGCAGGGCCAGAGGTTACGAGCCCCCCATCGTACCCCAAATGCCATCCCGGAAGGCAGCTCGTCTACCTGCTGGGGAAGGGGAGGCCTACCGACTGCCAGTGAGGAAGGCGGCTTTTGTGCTCCATCCTGCAGGTCACAGAGGACTCCAGGACTTTGGGAGAAGAGCTTAGGCAGCTGTGAACCGCTGGGTTCGAGAGGGAAGGAGGAGGAGCGGGGGCTCGTCCCCGTCTGCCTCAGGGTCCCCACGAGTGCTGAGGAGCAAAGACTACCGGACGGGGACTGGGGGAGGGGGCGCGATCAGCATAGAGAGGAGAGGGGAGGTCAGGGGAGGAGCTGCCGAGGAGGCTGAGGCCGGCCCGGCCGGTCTCGGCCTCTGCCCCGCCCCCTGGGGCCCCGCCCCCTGGGGCCCCGCCCTCGCTTGGAGCTGCTGGGCTCGGCGCATGCTCGGAGGCTGCGTCCACCGAGTTAAGAGGCTGCCAGCTAGAGCAGCCCTTCCGGCGGGCGCCGCGCCAGTCTCCAAGAGCCCCGGGAGCCGCGGCAGTAGTTTCCATGGGGACTGACTGGCGATGGCACCGCGAGGTGAGCTGCCGGAGGTGTGTGAGTCTCCGCGTTCGGGGACCCCCGCCCAGCCCTCGGTTTCCCTATAGGTCTGAGGGGAGGAGCGCGCTGGCCACGGTCGTGAACGCGGGCGGGCCGGGCGGGCTGAGGTCGGACGGCGAGGGAGGTAGGGGGAGCACGCGGCCTAGCGGCCCACCGCTCTCGGGTCTCCCCCTCCAGGCCGCCGGCTGTCGTCCATCTCCCTGGAGGTCCTGATCTTTCTCAATGGCTGGTACAGCGCCACCTACTTCCTGCTGGAGCTTTTTGTGTTTATGTACAAAGGTGAGAGACCCCCGGGTCCCCGCGTGAAGCCCCGCCCCTCTAGGGCCTAACTTTGCAGTCCACGCCTCCTGGTCACGCCCCCACAGTAGCCCCGCCCTTCTTGCTAGCTTCGTCCGTCCCTGGCCCCGCCCTTTCCTCTAACTTTGCTGTTCATACCTCCTAGCCCCGCCTCTCCACGCCTCCTGGCCCCACCCTTTCCTAGCTTTGCTCGTCCATGCCTCCGGCCCTCCTGTTAGCTTTGCCCATCCACACCCCCTTCTGGCCCCACCCCTCCTGCTCCTAACTTTGCTCCTCCTACCTCTGCCTGGCCATACCCTCCTGGTCACCCCTAGCCTATCCCTGCCCGTCTACGCCCCCTTCTGGCCCCGCCCCTCCTGTTAGCTTTGCTTGTCCACGCTCCCTCCTGCTCCTAGCTTTGCCCATCCACGCCTCCCGGCCCCTGCCCCTTCCTAGCTTAGCCTGTGCACGGCTCCTAGCCCCGCCCCCAGCAGAGCCCCACCCCTCATGCTTTGCCTGTTCACGCCTCCAGGCCCCGCCCCCAGGGCCCCACCCATTAACAGGCTGAGATGCTTTCAGTGGGCGCCTGTGTAGCCTTGGGTGGGTCTCTCGCCCGGGGTCTTCCCTTTGTGGTAGGGGGCCCTGCGCACACAGGTCATTCTGTCTCTTCTCCCGGCTGGCGCCAGGGCTCCTGTTGCCATACCCGACGGCCAACCTGGTCCTTGATGTGGTCATGCTCTTCCTTTTCCTGGGCATCGAAATCATCCGCCTCTTTTTTGGTGAGTGGCCTGCATTGCCCTTGCCCCGCCGGGCACAGTCCCGGGCCTGAAGCTGCTGCCATGGCCCCCCCCCCCGAGAAGCTTGTGGGGGGCCACCCTGGAAGACCTGGCCCTGTGAGGAGTCTCCTCCTCCCCCTCTCCTGGGGGGCAGTGGGCTGCCAAGCTGGGGGCTCCTTTTCAAAACCCTTCATAGGCACTTGGGAGTTGGGGCATATTTCGTGGCTGTGATTGTCCCGAGTGCTCCTTTTGGGGAGGAGGGAGGAGCCAAGCCTCCTGACTCTACGAGACCCCAAGTCTGGATGACACTGGAATCGGCAGTTGGTGGTTAGGTGGGCTTCCCTTGGTGGCCTTGCAGCTCCAAGTCCCTGCTCCTGCTGGATCAGGACGCCATAGGGCCTTTCTTGGACATGTCTTGACAGCTACAAAAGGGAACCTTTGTCAAAGGATGATGCCTCTTGGGATCAGCTTGGCCATGACCTTTCCATCCGCTATGATGGCTTTCTATTACTTCCTGGTGCAGACCTATGTTCTGCGCCTCGAAGCTGTGATGAGTGCCATCCTGCTCATTTTCTGCGGCTTAGAGTTGGTGCTGGAGGTGTTCACACTCGCCACCTTCAACAGGTACTTCTGCCTCCCTCTGGGAGGGTCCTGGGTAGGGGGAGGAGGGCAGGTACATGGGGAGCCTAGGGGAAGCCAGCTGCTACCTTTTGGTCTCTAATGGTGGTCTCTTCCTGCCCTTAGCATGGACACATATTGAAGGACAAGAAGCCCATTGAGGCCGGGCGACACAGCCCCCTGGCCTCCAGAGGCACGTGCTCTCAGGGAGGCTGGCCCTTTGTGTCCTGGCAGCATCTCCTTCGGAATGGCAAAGGGCACACAGCCCTCTCCCAGGCCCTCCGACTCGGTCCTTGCTCGGCACTCCCAGAGGGCTGGGTCTGAGTCGTCTGCGTCTCCTAGGCTCCGGGCTTGAGCTAGGCCCCACGTGCCCTTTCTGCGTGTGTTTATGTGTGTGTGATCCGTACCCCCAGAAGCCCCAGGGACCTGCATTTCACCAGGATATTTTCCTCTACTAACTCCAGACCACGCCCTCACCCCATTCATTGCCTTCAGAAGGGACCAGGCAGCACCACTGAGCACCTCGGAGCGTTCTTTTCTTACACTATGTCTTGGAAGAAACACTATTTTACAATAAATATTTATTTTCGGTTGTGGGGGCTGTGGCCTTTTCCTCATGGCCCTTTCCCTACACAAAGCCTGGGGGCCCCAGCAGCAGCACTGTGGGGGGATAGGGAGTGGGGTGGAGAGGGGGGCTTGAGAATTCTGCCTGTCTTCCTTACCAGGCTTAGAAACTCAGTCCCCAAGAACCCAGGGCTTTCCAAAAGGTTTCATTTCATTGGATTCTGGGGCAGCCGGGAATCATCCCCTGTTAAAAATGAGGAAAACTACCTGAGAGACAGGGCAGCCAACTGCTCCATCCCCCAGTTGTTCTCTCACTGCAAGCCCCCAGGTCTACCTCGTCTTCCTCTTCCTTTCTTCACTGAGGTCTTCCTAGGCCGTGAGACTTGTGCCAAGTCCCGTCCCCTCAGGAAAACGGACTCAGTGGCCTCTCCTAGCTCGAAGTCCATCCCCTCCACTTTGCAGTAGCCTGTTGTAGTGGTGAGGAAAACCCCAAATCCACACATCTCCCCTAGAGTGGCTGGACCCTTCAGGGGGCGACTTCCTTGCTTTTCTCCACTGTGGCTTTAGCACTTGGAACTTTAGCACTCCTGTTTGGGAAGAAGGAACCCACGGGCCTTCCCACAGTTGAAGGTGAAACTTCATTTCGTTTGCACGTTGCTGCTGCAGGCACTAAAAAAGGCAAAGGCTGTTGGGCAAATCCCAAGTTCACTGGACTTTCCCTGGATCCTGATCTGACCTGCTTCTCCCAACCTGTCTTGGAGTTCACTTAGTCCAAACCCCATTTTAGAGAGAAGCAAACGGGCCCAGGGAGGGGCAGGGATTTGCCAGCCAGCAGATGCTGGTGCTGAGCCTTGGGACTTGTCCTGGGTTTCCCCATTCTACCACGCTTGTGGGCAGGGCGAGAGTGCTTAACTCGGCTCAGAAGACCCAAGCCTA
>JAJPUD010020872.1:756-23943 GCA_023553655.1 Myrmecobius fasciatus | reverse complement strand
AGAGAGGTCTCTGTCATATTTTGTAAAGGACGCCAGGAGGGAGATTCCCTTCAGGCCCAGGGGAATAAGTTTGCAGATTCAGCTGCTCCAGCTGCTACCCAGTGATCCCTGACTATGGCCCCTTCCATCCCCCAGCTCCCTGATTCTTACACCCCTCCATAGAGCTCACAGGAACAAACCAGGGCAGAAGAAAGGGGGTGCTCTTTTGCTCCTTCTGGGTGGGTTCAAACATCCTCAAGCCAGCTTTTAATCCCAGAGGCAAGTCAGTGGAAATTGATTATTGGTTTTCTCCAAGCTATCCACTTGGGAAGAAATCACAAGCTGGGAGAAAAGATCAAGCAGGTCTGCCAGGCGTGCCCTGTTTGTGCCCAGGTAAATCCCGAAGGGCCTGTTAAAGCTCCCCCTTTCCTGAAGCCCTTTCAGAGAAGGGGCCCATACCCAGGGGAAGACTGGCAGATGGACTTTCCCCATATGACCCTTGCAAAGGCTCAAGATGTTTTTGCTCTTTGCTGACACCTTTACTACCTGGTAGAACCTTTTCCCTGTAGGACCCTGAGAGCTCAGGAGGGAGCAGGGTGCTTGCTAAAAGAGATCAGCCCTGGCTTTGACCTGCCTAGCTCCTTGCAGAGCGACCCTGCTCCGGCCTTCACTTCTCAGGTAACCCCAAATGTGGCCCAGGCACTTACACTCACTTACCACCTCACCTCACCCTGCCTGGAGTGCTCAGGCTGCTGGGAAAATGGAGAAAATGAATCCCATCCTCCAGTGAGTTCTCACTGACCTGTGCTTAGAGACTCCAGAGGATGGGGGGAAGAAGCTCCCAGGAGAGCTTTTTAGAGTCTGCCTTGCACCCCGAGAGAACATCGAGCTGAGCCCCTTCTCAGTTCATTGCTGACTGATGATCTGGTCTGTGATAACCAAATTTTGGAGACGCCCCCTTAAATCACCTGGAGATTACTCCCTGTCCCACCCTGCTCCAATCACCTGGAGATTACTCCCTAGCCCATCCCTTTACATCACGTGGAGATCACTCCCTCTGCTCTGGTCATAGAACCGATATGCCAGTGAGAGAGCCCTTCGCCCCGGGCCCCACAAGGCTGGATCAGGCTGTTCTCTGTCTCCCAGCTCTTTGCTCTTCCAATCGAGAATCTGGCCTGCTGAATTCTCAGCATCAATAAACTGTTTTCGCCAAAAGAACTTGGAGGCGAGTCTGGGAATTCTATCACAATACCTGTGGCACCGACCCGGGGCCCCCGAACCTTGTTAGGGTGTCTCATCCCTCAGCAAAACCCGGACCAAACACAAGGCCCTGGCACAATTCCCGGGGCATTGTGACTTTGTACAGCATTGAGACCCTAGAAACTAACAACCTGCTCCAGTTAGATCACAGAAGCCAGGCTTGGTCACAGACCACGGCCTTTCATAATAACATGATTTTAAGGTATATAAGTCACATGATTTCTCTCAATCAGTAGCTCTGGGGATTTGTCAGCAGCCCCATCTCCTTATTTTCAGCCTCCACTAGTCCATTTGTTGGGCTGGCCACAACAAATAGCTCCCAGCTTGGGGCCCTGATCCCATCAGCCACTGGTTGTGTTCAACAGCCCTCAAAGGAAGCAGAGATGTGATGGGGAACCGGTCCTGAAGACAGTCTTCTAGGGGTTGGTACCCTTGGGTAGCTGGAGGACAAAAGGCCTGAGTCAAGGTAAGGGGCAGGCTCCAGCAGGGCTGCTCACCAGCTCTGCCCTTTTTTCATTTTTCGGATCAAGCCTTCGTTTGACGTTACCCATACAGAGAGATAATGGGTATCACACTCCAGCCGACCATTCCTGGGAGAACATGGACCATTTCCTCAGCAAAAGCAGAAAGAAAAGCTGTATTTCAAGGGCTGTTTTGGGTATAATTGCATCAGTTTCTATTTTAGCTTGCAGAGCCTCGATTTCTGGCTCTAACCACTGGTCAAAATCCAGGGGTTCAAGCTTATGATTTCCATGAACTTACTCTGAACATTTTGAAAGGATTTGCTAAATAGAACAAAATTAGTAAGGGGTTTGAGGAAGCAGATTTCAGGCGTCATCAACATGACAGAATCCTGCCCTGTACTATCGGACGTAAACCAGAGACTTAAGGTACAGATCGCCACGGGTCCCATTCCCTAGAACAACGTAGTTCCTGAGTAATCACCACATGTGCAGTCTAGAATCAGTGTTCTGTAACCCTATGGGATAGAAGGGCTTGTATTGATCAATAAAGTGGACTTGGATTCTGACCTTCCCCTTTCCTCCTGTGTCCCTGCTTCCCTCGATCCTTACCTATGATAGAACACCAAATGCTTGGAGAGTTTCCCCGGTGCCAGAGAGAAACCCAACAGAACATGAGGAAAGCTGCTGAAAGGGATGGATCAGCCTGAAGAAAACAGCTGATGACTTTCAGGGGACAAAACTGAGAACTGGGCAGATTCTAATAAAGATGTGGAAGTCACATGTCACAGTGAGGGGTGGATACAGGCCCAGAGGAGACAGAAGGGCCCTGACTTGGCTACACCCAAAGCTCCTGGGAGATCTCTGGTCTGTCCTCTACTTTGGGGGTTACTCTTTATAATTTGGTAAAAGTGCTGTTGCTTCTTCCAAACCACTAGATGTCCCCACTGAGGCACATGTGACTGGAGAGTAATGAAGCAGAAGTCCTAGAAGCAAACTTTGGTCTGAACATGACCCAAACACACCCCAAGTCTGTCCTCCCCTGCACCAATCCATCCCTTTGTCCTGTGCACAGACGTCCCCTTGTGGGAGTGGTGAGCAACAAGCTGGCGTCTCCTTTTGTCTGTGGGTCCCTTGAGGTTTGATTACAAGTCGGAGGTGACTTGGGGATCTGCCTTCACTAGGGGGTGCTGTTGGACTGGCTCTAGGCAGGAAATGGGGGCAAGAAGAGCTTAGAATCTCAGTGGGGAGGAGCCCAGCTGGCTGTGTCTGGGGTTGCCCTGATCCCTGGGATCACTCATGGTTGACATCTCAGCTGAGCTGGGGACGAGGTCTTCCACTGATCCATCCCCTCCCCTTGAGAGACAGGCCTTCTTCATGGGCCCATGACCCCAGATTAAAAATCCAGGGGTACTTAAGAAGCCCCAGATTTGCATCCAGCCCCCACCCACCCTCCCCAGCCCCAACAGAGGCTCACAGGGAGAGGATAAGAGGGACCTGGCAGAGCCCAGACCCAGCTGGGTGCTCTCTGGGGAGCAGAGCTCTTGGGGTTCCCTGCACCATGGCCTGGCCTCTTGTCTACCTCTTCCTGCTCACCTGCTGCTCAGGTCAGGGCTGACCCTGCTCCTCCTGCTCCCTCCTCCCTCTCCTGGGTTCTCTGCTGAGGATCTTCAAGCACCATCTCCCTCTCTCCTATGCTAGGACATTAATGTCTGTCTGTTTCCAGGTTCTTTCTCCCAGCTTGTGCTGACTCAGTCTCCCTCCATGTCTGTGTCCCTGGGAGCCACAGCCAAACTCACCTGCACCCTGAGCAGTCAGCACAGCACCTACCCTACTCGTTGGTACCAGCAGAACCCAGGAAAGGCCCGTAGATACCTTATGTCTGTCACCAGCGATGGAAGTGTAGACAATGGTGAAGGGATCCCCTCACGCTTCTCAGGCTCCAGCTCTGGGGCCGATCGCTACTTGTCCATCAGTGACATCCAGCTTGAGGATGAAGCCCATTACTTCTGTGGGACAGGTTATGATAGTGGGAGTAGCTACAGTTACCACAGTGATACATTCAGTGAGGAAGTGGGACAAAAACCCCCTCTGTCCGCCCAGCCCCAGCTCCCCAGCCGGTCCCGACTTCTGTAACAGCCCAAGCTGCTCAAGGGCCCTGAGGTTGGTCTTTCTGCTTCTCTCTGTCTCAGAGCTCAATTTCTCTGACCTGCCCAAGGCCACACTGACAGTAAGTCCCCAAAATAGACCCCGAAGCCAGGCCTTTTTCCCCATGAGTATTCCCCCCTTTTTCAGCCTAATTTCCAGGACACTGACAGAGAGAAGGGCTTTAGCTCAGCCTTCAGCCTCTGGGATTGGGCTGGTGGAGAGGAGGGAGGGGGCCCTGCCATGAGGAGGCTACCACAGCTGTGCCCTCTCAGCTCTCACCAAGAGCATCTCGTGTGTCTAAGGTGACCCTGGGGACACTTGCCAGGGTGATTAGTGGGCTAAGGGCCATGATAATCAGTAGTTATGTTCCATTCATGACAAATCTGGATAAAAAAGGAATGGAATTAGAAACTGCAACTCAAATAGTCACTTACTAGTGGATACCTGTGCATCTCATAACCTTCTTCTCACCAACACTGCCTTCCTTTTATGTTAAGACAACAAAAGAGCACGGATGCCCCCTCACAACAAACATTCACATTTAATAGGTTTTCAGATTGTAAGAAGAAGAGACACACAGGATGTGGGTCTGATAAAGGCAGTGTGTGGTTCAGATTGCTGAACTGAAAAGAGAATTATCATTTCCAAACCGAACATTTGCAATAAGCAAAACAATGACCCAAAAGAAAGACAACCAGCAAAAGACTTAATGTCAACATATTAGAGCACTTGTGCAAGCATTAACAGCTCATTGCTAACTAGGAGACAAAGCTGAGTCAACACAGAGTTGGCAACAGTGGAGCAGAAAAGGAGTGGGCAGCTTTCAGAGGCTGTGTCCAGTACTGCATTTCCACATCTGGACCAAAACACTCACA
Source organism: Myrmecobius fasciatus (assembly GCA_023553655.1). Lineage (NCBI taxonomy): Eukaryota > Metazoa > Chordata > Mammalia > Dasyuromorphia > Myrmecobiidae > Myrmecobius > Myrmecobius fasciatus. Next base: position 19,220 of record JAJPUD010020872.1, on the reverse strand, counting down.
AGCAGCAAGATTGGTGTGACAGAAAAAATAATGGAGAAATTCAGAAGCTTCTAAGGAAGAAACAAAAACTCTATGGTGTCTACCAGCAGGATAATTCCTCTGTTTCTAAAAAACATTATTTAACTCCTGTAGGAGTAAAGTACAACTGAACTTTACAGAGATACAGAATTCTTGAATCAAGAAGAAAAAAGTCAAACTCAATTTTGTCCTGAGAGCAACAATGCAAAGGGCTTTTATGATGTCCTGAGTGCCATTTATGAAACAAAGACCTTTGGCACATCTGAACAGTTTAATGCTACTCTAGCCATATAGATTGATAATAAGGCCATGATCCTGAAGAGATGGACTGAATACTATCATAGAGTTCTCACCAGACCATTATCAAGCAATCCAGGAGCCACTGCCTGTGCACCTGTGTTGAAGTTAATCCCTCTCTAACTGACCTTCCTATTGAAGAAGACATTTTGAATGCCATTAGGGCAATCTTGTGTGACATAGCACCTGGTGCTGACTCTCTTCCAGCTAAGGTTTACAAAGCAGGGCATCCTCTACTCATACAAAAGCTGAATGAAACTTTTGGGGTTATATATCAATTAGGGATTGTTCTCCAGAAGTTCAAGGAAGCCTTCATTTTCCATCTCTGTCAAAGAAAAAAAATCCTTTCCCTGTGGTAACCAGAGAGGATTGTCTCTCTTAGGCATTACTTCCATGATTCTTGCCAGAGTCCTTCTTAAAAGGCTGAACGTTCACCTGGAAGATGGTCATCTATACAAAACCCAGGGTGGCTTCAGAAAGTCTGGGGCAACTCACCCGAACTTGATTTTAGTTTCCTCATTAGTAGAAAAGGGATAATAATAGCACTTAACTCCCAGGGTTATTGTGATGATCAAATAAGACAATTGTAGCATGTTTAACATAGCGCCTGGATTATAATAAATACTATTCAAAGGATTATTATTATTCTAATATGTCCATTAACATGATATTATCATTGCCATCATTACCATCATCACCACCATCCTCATCATCATCATTATGATCTAGCAGTAATACGGAAAATTTAGTCATGGAAAAGGCTGGAACAGTCAGTGTGAGGTTGGAGGGGGTTCGGTTGACCAAATCATTTATATTAACCCTGGAGAAAATAGGGTTCTGCCAAATGAGTTTAATCAGGGGCATCACTTGGCCACATGAGTGCCTTACAAAGTTTTCTTTTCTTTTTGTAGTTCCATGGAATATGTCCTCAAGAGGAGAAGGATGAAAAGTAACAAGCCATTTATTAGCAGGTAATTGTATCAGTGCTGATGAGAGATCCTAAGGAACTCTTAAAGGTGGTAACCATGTGAATGGAGAGAAGGAATGAATGTGAGAGATATTGTGGAAGTAGATGTGACACTTCTTGACAGCTGCTTAGATAGGAGGATGAGAGAAAGGAGAGAGGATTAAAGAGAAGACTGAGATTTGATTTTATTGATAACTGGCATAGAATTTCCTCAGACTAGTCAAGATCTCTCATTTTCTTTTTCTATTTTTTCTTCTTCCCATTCATCCATATCCTTCCATCTGTCGTTATTCAATTCTAACCATTGTTCAGCCAATTAAGAAAGGGGATCATTGGCTAATATGACAGGAAAAGATAATGATGAATATTGGAGGATCTGTGGGAAAATGGGGACACTGATACATTGTTGGTGGAGTTGTGAACTGATCCAACCATTCTGAAGAGCAATCTGGAACTCTACCCAAAGGGCTATGAGAGTGTCCATGCCCTTTGATTCAGCAGTGTCTTTACTGGGCCTGTATACCAAAGAGGTCATAAAAGAGGGGGAAAGGACCCACATGGGCAAAAATGATCCTAGCAGTCATTCAATGGATGCCCATCAATTAGAGAGTGGGTGAATAAAGTATGATATATGAATGCTATGGAATATTATTGTTCTGTAAGAAACAACCAGGAGGGCGATTTCAGAAAGGCCTGGAGAAGACTTGCATGAACTGATGCTGAGTGATATGAGCAGAACCAGGAGATTATTGTATACAGCAACAAGACTATAGGATGATCAATTCTGAAGGACATGGCTCTCTTCAACAGTGAGATAATTCAAACCAGTTCCACTTGTTCAGTGATGGAGAAAGCCTTATACACCGAGGGAGAGGCCTATGGGATCTGAGTGTAGATCACAACATAGCATTTTCACACTCTCTATTGCTGTTTGCTTGCATTATGTTTTCCTTCTAAGGTTCTTTTTTCCTTGTAGATCCAATTTTTCTTACACAGCAAGATAACTGTATAAGTATGGATGCACATATTTTATTTTATTTTAACATAATTTGCAGGTATTAGACTTCCTGCCATCTAGGGGAGGGAGTGGGGGGAAGGAGGGAAAAAATTTGGAACAGAGAGCTTGCAAGGGTCAATGGTGGAAAATTACCCATGCATATGGTTTGCAAATAAAAAGCTTTAATTAAAAAAATTTTTTTAAAAAACCCAAGATCAACCCTCACACCTGAAAGCTGTCCTCCCCTGCACCAATCCATCCCTTGTCCAGTGCAAAAACACCCCCTTGTGGCTCTGATGAGAAGCAAGTAGGAGTCTCCTAGCTGTGGCGTCCCTCAGGTTTGGTTACAAGGCTGGAGTGACCTGGGGGCTTGCAGCCACTAGGGGACATTGTGAGACTGGGGCTGGGCAGACAATGGGTGCATGAGGAGCCTGGAGATCTCAGAGGGGATGAGCCCAGCTGGCTGTTTCTGTGGCTGTTCTGACCCCTGGGCTCCTTCATGGGTGACATCTCAGCTGGCTCCATCCCTTCCCCCTAGAAACATGCCTTCCTCATGGCACCCATGACTCTAGACTTGGGACACATCAGTGCTTCAGAAAACCCATATTTGCATCCAGCCCCCACCCATACTGCCCAGCCCCATCACAGACTCACAGGGAGAGGATAAGAGGGACCTGGCAGGGCCCAGACCCAGCTGGTGCTCTCTGGGGAGCAGAGCTCTTGGGGTCCCCTGCACCATGGCCTGGCCTCTTGTCTGCCTCTTCCTGCTCACCTGCTGCTCAGGTCAGGGCTGACCCTTCTCCTCCTGCTCCCTCCTGCCTGTCCTGGGTTCTCTGCTGAGGATCTCCAAGCACCTTCTCTCTCTCTCCTATGCTAGGACATTAATGTCTGTCTGTGTTTCCAGGTTCCTTCTCCCAGCCTGTGCTGACTCAGTCTCCCTCCATGTCTGTGTCCCTGGGAGCCACAGCCAAACTCACCTGCACCCTCAGCAGTCAGCACAGCAATTACCTAATTGAATGGTACCAGCAGAGCCCAGGACAGGCCCCCCGATACCTCATGTATGTCACCAGCAGTGGAAGTACAGGCAAGGGGGAGGGGATCCCCGCTCGCTTCTCAGGCTCCAGCTCTGGGGCCGATCGCTACTTGTCCATCAGCGACATCCAGCCTGAGGATGAAGCCCATTACTACTGTGGGGCAGATTATGGTAGTGGTTATGGTTAGCACAGTGATACATTCAGTGAGGAAGTGGGACAAAAACCTCCCCTGCCAGCCCCGACCTGGCCCAGGCTTCTGCCCCGGCCCAGGCTGCCAGGGGATCAGCTACTCTCTCAGTCTCTCTGCTTCTTCCTCTCTCACACTTTTCTTCCTCTTTCTGACTCTGTCTCTACATCCATGCTTGTTATTCTCATTCATTCATTCATTCATATTCATTCATTCTCATTCTCTCTCTCTCTCTCTCTCTCTCTCTCTCTTTCTCTCTCTCTCTCTCTCTCTCTCTCTCTCGGGAGTTCTCTGACTTGTCTGAGGTAAAGCCTGGAGTACATGACAGAAAGAGGTCTTGAACCCATTATGACCCCAGGGGAGAGATTTATCTGAGACTTCGGGCTTTCACATGGAGAGAAATAGGAGTGTGCCTTCTGCTGTGGTTTGCCTACAAGAGCTAGGTTCTGCTCCTTCTTGGAATGAGAAACGAGGCTTATTGGAGGGGCCCCTTGGACAACAGTCACTTGTCATGAGACCTGAGCCAGTTTGGTTGTCCTTTGGTCAGAGTTTCCTATTGCTCTCCAGAATAGTTGAATCAGTTCACAACTCCAGCAACAATGTGTTAGTGTCCCAGTTGTCCCACATCCCCTCCAACATTTATCATTATCTGTTCCTGTCATCTTAACCAGTCTGAGAGATATATAGATGTACCTCAGAGTTTTCTTGATTCGCATTTCTCTGATCAATAGTGATTTAGGGCATTTTTTCATAGGAGAAATGATTTTAATTTCTTCCTCTGAAAATTGTCTCTTCTTATCCTTTGACATTCATCAAAGAATGGCTTCTTTTCTTACAAATTTGCATCAGTTCTCTATACATTTTTAAAATGAACCTTTTACCAGAATACTTGGGTATAAAATGTTTTCCCAGTTTACTGCTTCCCTTCTAATCTTGTCTGCATTGGTTTTGTTTCTACAACACTTTTGAACTTAATATAATCCAAGTCATCCATTCTGCATTCATCATTGTGCTCCAGTTCTTCTTTACCCACAAATTTCTTCCTTCACAGATCTGAGAGGTAGACGATCCTTTGTCCTTCTAATTTGTTTATAATATTATGCTTTATGTCTAAATCATGAGTTAGTTTCAACCTTATCTTGATGTAGAGTGTTAGGTGTGGGTCAATGCCTACTTTCTGCCATACTGTTTTCCAACTTTCCCAGCAATTTTTGTCAAATAGTGAGATCTTTTCAGAGAGGCCCGGAGAGACTTACATGAATGGATGCTGAGTGAAATGAGCAGAACCAGGAGATCATTATACACGGCAACAACAGTACTATATGAGGATCAATTCTGATGGACATGACTCTCTTCAACAATGAAATGCTTCAAACCAGTTCCAATTGTTCGGTGAAGAGAGCCATATACACCCAGAGAGAGGGATGTGAAATGTGGGCCACAACATAACATTTTCATGTTTGCTATCAATGTTTGCTTGCATTGTATTTCCTTTCTCTGATTTTTCTTTCTTGTAGATACGATTTTTCTTGCACAACAATGATAAGTGTGGAAATATGTATACCTATATTCAATTTGTGAAGTATTTTAACATAATTAACATGTAGGGGACTTCCTGCCATCTAGGGGAGGGGTGGGGAGTAGGGAGGAAAAATTTGTAACAGAAAGCTATGTAAGGGTTATTGTTGAAGAATTACCCATGCATACGTTTTGCAAATAAAAAGAAAAAAAATTTTAAAAATAGTGAGTTCTTATGCTAGAAGCTGGTTTTCTTGGGTTTATCTGCTCTATTCCCCTTACTAGAACAGTACTAAGGAACCCATTCAAACAATTAGTTTTAATAAAGTAATTTTAACTAAGGTGATATCACACATGCAGAAGTGGAAACTACTTATGATGTAGAGACTTTCCTTCTATAACGTGATACAATGGGGACAGTGGACTCCACCTGAAAATGCTTCATGCATTGTGTCCATGGAACAAATTTTGGTTCTAAATGATGTACAATTTATAGGAGTAGAATGGATGTGGTCCTGTTGCCAGAAGGTGACACTATGTATGTGGGGGGGGTACCATTGTAGGCAGTGGGTGCATGAGGAGTAAGCTGGCTGTGTCTGTGGCTGCTCTGACCCTGGGATCACTCATGTGTCACATCTCCACTAGACTAGGCCAAGATATCTCAAGCCCTCTCCCTACCACCTGAAGGATACAGCCCCAAAACAAGGCTAGAGTTAGGACCCAGGAGGTGGTTAAGAAAGCCCAGAATTAGGCACAGATTTTCACCTCTCCCCTCATCTTCTCCCAGACATCATCACAGAGTTTCCAGGAAAGGATAAGAGGGACCTAAGAAAGCTCAGTCCCAGCTGTGTGCTCTTTGGAGAGCAGAGTCCTTGGCACTCCCTGCACCATAGCCTGGTCTCTTGTCTGCCTCTTACTGCTCACTGTGTGCTCAGGTCAGGACTAGTCCCAAGAACCCTTTTCTTTGCTGCTACCTTTCCCCTGTTTCCTAGGTGAATCTCAAAGCAGTTTCCAGAAGTTCTTTATGGTCAGGGTCTTTCATGAGTTTTGTTTTTCCACTCCTGTCTTCCAGACTGTGCTGACTCAGTTTCCCTCAGTCTCTGTATCTCTTGAAACCACAGTGAGGGTCAGCTGCCCCATGAGCAGTGTGTGCACATATTGCAGTGTTGGTTGGTTCCATCAAAAGACACTCAACATAGCATGTCAAAGGTAAAATGCATGAAGTTCACAGAGCTCTTACTACATGACTGTCAGCTGGGACTTAGGACCTCAGGCTGAGGTCCTGAAAGATCAGTTTTGATGTTGGGTAGAAGCCTTTCCCTGCAGGACCCTGAGAGCTCAGGAGGGAGCCAGGTGCTTGCTAAAAGCGATCAGCCCTGGCTTTGACCTGCCTAGCTCCTTGCAGAGCGACCCTGCTCCAGCCTTCACTTCTCAGGTAACCCAAAACGTGGCCCAGGCACTTACACTCACTTACCACCTCACCTCACCCTGCCTGGAGTGCTCAGGCTGCTGGGAAAGTGGAGAAAATGAATCCCATCCTCCAGTGAGTTCTTACTCACCTGTGCTTAGAGACTCCAGAGAATTGGCTGAAGGATCTCCCAGTAGAGCTTTGTAGAATTTGCATTGCACCTTGGGAGAGCATTGAGCTGAGCCCCTTTGTACTTCTGTGTGGGAGGCCCTTCTGAACCCCCAGCATCAGGTCACTCACTTTGCCACAGAGCTCGGGGTCACATGGTCCAGAAGGCCCTTTCTGAATCCCCAAATGAGCATCTCCCTAAACCTGCAGATGCTCCTACTCAAACTGTCACCCCTGACCATCCACGGGACACCGAATACTGGAAATCCTGGAAACCTCAAGGTGCGGACCCTCTGGGTATAAAGTGGTCATTCTGACCACTCCAACAACAGCCACACTGGAAGGGTTCCCCAGCTGGACTCATATTTCTAGGACTAAAAATGCGGCTTCTGTTAGCTCTGCTTCAGATATTTCAGAATATTCCTGTGAACCCACAGAGGACCTGAAACTGTCCTTCTGCAGGACCCCTGAAAACGCTGGAGAAAGAAGGGAGAAATTGTCCGTGTCCTCCCTTCTCTCACTCGTCTTCTTTCTGGCGATTTTCAATTCCGAGCAGGAGAGCTGTGCTCCTAGCATTTTCTCCGGTTCTCTCAGTGTCACTCTGGGGGCCGCTGCCAGTGGGGAGATAAGTCCTCCGTCGGGCTAGGGAACTGTGGGGGCAATGAGGATTGTTGGGCGTGCCCTCCGCATCCCCAAGGCAGCCCACAGATGGGACCTGATACATTATTTGCAAGTCCCCATTCCCAAATGTCACCATCTCCACCCTGGATGCCCCCCCCCCATTTTTAATGTGCTTCTGAGATTTGTTACCTCCAGGCTCCAAGCTATGAAGTTCCAACTACTGCCTTATTGTAAAGATCACGGGCTGACTGAGTGGGACACTCACCACACCCTGGAGAGTGATACTGCCATCTCTAAATCCCATATTTGCCCTCTTGGCCTGAAGCCCGATTGAGCAGAGGGACAACTGTATACCCTTTGTCAGTCTGAAGCAGCTCCAGAAGATGAGAACTTGGTCCGTTTGTCCCAAATGAATTTGGGGGTGACTGCTTGAGGGGGGAAATGATGTAATAGGTTCTTTGGTCCCCTGATTTTTAGGGCGGGCCTTCTGTTCTGGCAGAGAGTCAGGTAATCCTAAATTTTCTGGCTTTGGAGCCTGCCTCAGGACACTCTCAGTCTATCTGAGTCTGACCACTGCTCAGCCAGATGCTTCTGGGCCTCGGGAAACTCCCATGCCCAGTGTGTGCTTCTCAGTTCACTGCTGACTAATGATCTTGTCTGTTATAATCAAATTTTGGAAACCCCCCTTAAATCACCTGGAGATTAGTCCCTAGGCCACCACCCCCTTACATCAGGTGGAAATCACTCCCTCTGCTCTGGTCATAGAACCGATATGCCAGTGAGAGAGCCCTTCGCCCGGGCCCCACAAGGCTGGATCAGGCTGTTCTCTGTCTCTCAGCTCTTTGCTCTTCCAATCGGGAATCTGGCCTGCTGAATTCTCAGCATCAATAAACCGTTTTCGCCAAAAGAACTTGGAGACGAGTCTGGGAATTCTATCACAATACCTGCGGCACCGACCTGGGGGCCCCGAAACTTGTTAGGGTGTCTCATCCCTCAGCAAAACCAGAGGAAACACAAGGTCCTGGCACAATTCCCAGGGCATGGTGACTTTGTACAGGATTGAGACCCTAGAAACTAACAACCTGCTCCAGTTAGATCACAGAAAGCAGGCTTGGTCACAGACCACAGCCTTTCATAATTACATGGTTTTAAGGTATATAAGTCACATGATTTCTCTCAATCCAGAAGCTCTGGGGAATTATCAGCAGCCCTGTCTGTTGGAGGACCCCTAAAAGAAAGGGGATAAGCTTGTCCTTGAATCTAGGATCAAAGGGTGTGGGGTGTGATCACCACACCCTTCAGCTGATGATGCGTGTGGGAGTATGGACAAAGAGGGTGACCTCAGAGTGGGGGAAGGAAAGGAGGCAAAGACAAGGGGTCAGGTGATGATGAGAGGCCAGGTGATGAGAGGCAAGGCCTAGGAGGCCAGGCTAGGAGAGGAGGGAAGATACAAGCAAGGTTGGTGGTAAGAGAAGAGAGAGGCAAGGCCAGAAGGTGCAGCAATAGAGACCATGGAGGCAGTGGGGGCTGAATAAAGAACTGCCATGATCTACATTCCTCTGGCCTGACTCTTCTTGGTGACCAGGCATTGGGCTTGGCCGGGTGTGCACCAAAGCTCTGGAGAGGAGATAAGTCCTGCTGCCCAGAAGTAATTTAATTTAACACCCGGCTCCTTCTTTTTCGCCTCCACTAGTCCATTTGTTGGGTTGGCCACAACAAATGGCTCCCAGCTTGGGGCCCTGATCTCATGAGGCACTGGTTGTATTAAACAGCCCCCAAAGGAAGCAGAGATGTGATGGGGAACCGGTCCTGAAGACGGTCTTCTAGTGTTTGATGCCCCTTGGGTAGCCGGAGGACAAAAGGCCTGAGTCAAGGTAAGGGGCAGGTTCCAGCAGGGCTGCTCACCAGCTCTGCCCATTTTTCATTTTTCGGGATCAAATGGAGACATAAAACAATGGGACGGTAAATAGATAAAGGACTGTAGAATGAAAGGAAGAGTTTAATTTTGACAGTTAATCATGTTAAAAGGGGAGTAAAAACTAAGCAAAATAAGTGAAAAGCATTTTTACAGAATGCTTACAGCAATGTGCCCTGGTTCCCAGTGGCCCCCAAATCCCTGGCAGTGAATGGGCAGTGGTCAGAGAAACTTTATACAAAGTGGGCAAAGAGGAAGGCCCTGAGGCCGCCTCTCTGTCACAGGATCAAAACCTGCTTCTCAAAACCAGGAAAAGCAGAGGGAAGAGGAGAATTTTGAGTCTTTCTTGATAGAGAGAAAGGGAAGGCGGAGAAGCCCTCCAAGAACAGACTTGCTAAAGCACTATATGCCATTCATTATCTCACAGTGAATAACATGTCCCACAACACAGCTAAACAGAATAAAATAAATAAGGAGTTTGAGGAAGTGGATTTCAGGCGTCATCAAGATGACAGAATCCTGCCCTGTACTATCAGACATAAACCTGAGATTTAAGGTACAGATCGCCACGGGTCCCATTCCCTAGAACAAAGCAGTTCCTGAGTAATTACCACGTGTGCAGTCTAGAATCGATGTTCTGTAACCCTATGGGATATAAGGGCTTGTAGTGATCAATAAAGTGGACTCGGGTTCTGACCTTCCCCTTTCCTCCTGTGTCCCTGCCTCCCTCGATCCCTGCCTATGACAGGACTCCAGCTGGTTGGGGAGTTTCCCTGGTACCAGAGAGAAACCCAAGAGAACATGAGGAAAGCTGCTGAAAGGGATGGATCAGCGTGAAGAAAACAGCTGATGACTTTCCGAGGACAATCCTGAGAGCTGGACAGACTCTAATACAGATTTGGGGCTCCCATGTCACAGTGAGGGGCGGATACAGGCCCAGAGGAGACAGAAGGGCCCTGACTTGGCCACATCCGAAGCCCCTTTGAGGTCTGAGGCTTGCCCTCCACTTTGGGGGTTACTCTTTATATAATCTGGTAAAAGTGCTGGTGCTTCTTCCAAACCACTAGATGTCCCCACTGAGGCACATGTGATTGGAGAATTACGGAGCAGAAGCCTTAGAAGCAAACTTTTGTCTAAAATGACCCAAGCTTTACAATGACTATTACAAGGTCACCCCACATACCCTAAGTCTGTCCTCCCCTACACCAATCCATCCCTTTGTCCTGTGCATAGACGCCCCCTTGTGGGAGTGGTGAGCAAGAAGTCTTCTAGCTGTGGGGCCCCTGTTAGAAGACTGAAGTGAATTGAAAACTTGCAGCCACTAGGGAGCAGTGTGGAACTTGCTCTGGGCAGACAGTGGGGCTAGGAGGAACCTGGGGATCTCTGGGGGGGTGGAGCTCAGCTGGCTGTGGCTGTGGCTGCTCTGACCACTGTGATCATCCATGGGTGACAGCTCAGCTGGAGTGGGGACACAGTTTTCCAATACACCATCCACGCACCCTGAAAGACACGCCTTCCCCAAGGGACCTGTGACACCACATTTAGGGCCCAGGGATGTTTCATAAGGTCCCAATTTGCATCCAGCCCCCACCCCCACCTCCCCAGCCCCATCACAGGCTCACAGAGAGAGGATAAGAGGGAGCTGGCAGAGCCCAGACCGAGCACTTTGGGGAGCAGAGCTCTTGGGTTTCCCTTCACCATGGCCTGGCCTCTTGTCTGCCTCTTCCTGCTCACCTGCTGCTCAGGTCAGGGCTGACCCTGCTTGTCCTGCTCCCTCCTCCCTCTCCTGGGTTCTCTGCTGAGGATCTCCAAGCACCTTTTCTCTCTCTCCTATGCTAGGACATTAATGTCTGTCTGTGTTTCCAGGTTCCTTCTCCCAGCCTGTGCTGACTCAGTCTCCCTCCATGTCTGTGTCCCTGAGAGCCACAGCCAAACTCACCTGCACCCTCAGCAGTCAGTACAGCACCTACCCTATTGGTTGGCACCAGCAGAGCCCAGGACAGGCCCCCCGATACCTCATGTATGTGGAGAGTGATGGAAGCACAGGCAAGGGGGAGGGGATCCCCGCTCGCTTCTCAGGCTCCAGATCTGGGGCCGATTGCTACTTGTTCATCAGTGACATCCAGCCTGAGGATGAGGCCGATTACTACTGTGGGACATATGGTAGTAGTGGTAATGCTGGTTAGCACAGTGACACATTCAGTGAGGAAATGGGACAAAAACCTCCCCTGCCAGCCCGACCTGGCCCAGGCTTCTGCCCCAACCCAGGCTGCCAGGGGACCGGCTGCTCTCTCGGTCTCTCTGCTTCTTCCTCTCACACTTTTCTTTTCTTCCTCTTTCTGACCAGATGGGGCCACATGACATTCAGTGGGAACTCAGACTCTTGGATGTGGCCGTGGGGGAGCTGCTGAGGCCTTGCTGGTCCTGGTTTCCAGTCACCACACCATTCCCACAAGAAAAGGTCCAGAGGAGGAAGAATCATTTGGAACGATTCCAAACTGCTAAGCTCCATCTATTGCAAGAAAAATTGGAGACAGCATTTCAGCCCCAATTGGGTAAGTCACATGGAAGAGATGCTGCAGGCGGCCTACAATAAACTGCACACTTGGCAGTCATGGCGCCTCCTGAAGAACGTGAGAAGGAGCCCCAGGCGTTAGAGGCTTTGGTCCCTGGGATGCTCTCTGCAGCCATTGTGGGGACACAGTCTAAGCAGCTTGTGGGTCACCCAGACAAGACTGCAGGGACTTCAACAGTAAGTGGACCTGATGATATTGAACTTGCACATTCGGGAGGGAAAGGAACTGTGGGTAAGCTTTAATGGGAGGTAAATTAAGGCAGAACCAAAATGAACTGAATTGACATATATATATATATACACACATATATACATATATATATGACACTGTTAATTGCAGTTATATAGGAATTAGTTTTGACTTGCATTAACAATTGGTTCAGGAATAAAAAGCAACTTTAAAAAGGGTGAATTGATAAAAAAAAATTAAAAGAGCTTGACACCCTGTCTTCTCCCTTGGCATCTTTGGTTCCAGACAAACCACTGACCTCAGTTTCTTGATTATTTGCCAGGGATTCCGAAAGACCTGTAATAAGAGGTATTCCCCCTTACATTTTTATCAGGAAGGATCCTGCTTTATTTTTTGTTTTAATTTTTATTAAAGTTTTTTTTATTCACAAAACCTATGTAAGGCTAATTTTTCAACATTAGCCTTTGCAAAACCTTCTGCTCCAAATTTTCCCCTCCTCCTCTTTCCCCCCTCCCCTAGATGGCAGGTAGTCCAATACATGTTAAATACATTAAAATATATGTTAAATCCAATACATATTTACACAGTTATATGGTTGCACAAGAAAAATCAGATCAGAAGGAAGGGAAAGAAACCCGGAGAAAGAAAACAAAATATAAGCAAACAACAATAGAAAGAGTAAAAATGCTATGTTGTGGTCCACCTTCAGTTCCCCCAGGCCTCTCTCTCGGTGTATCTGGCTTTCTTCATCACTGAACAATTGGAACTGGTTTGAATCATTTCATTGCTGAATAGAACCATGTCCATCAGAATTGATGGTAATATAGTCTTGTTGTTGCCGTGTACAATGATCTCCTGGTTCTGCTCATTTCACTCAGCCTCAGTTCATGCAAGTCCCTCCAGGCCTCTCTGAAATCCTCCTGTTGGTCATTTCCCACAGAACAATAATATTCCATGACATTCATACACCATAATTTATTCAGCCATTCTCCAATTGATGGGCATCCATTCAGTTTCCAGTTTCTTGCCACTACAAAAAGGGCTGCCACAAACATCCTTGCACATGTGGGTCTCTTTCCCTCCTTTAAGATCTCTTTGGGATATAAGCCCAATAGAAACACTGCTGGGTCAAAGGGTATGTGCAGTTTGGGACCTTTTTGAGGGTAGTTCCAAAATGCTCTCCAGAATGGTTTGGAGGATCATATTGTAGTGGAACCAAGTGGGAAAAATTGTCCCCAAGGAGAGTGCTTTCTCCCCAGAGAGCTTGGCCCAAAAGCAGGCAGGTGGGCAGTAGTCATTTAGTAGTCTACACTACAGTGAGGAAAGCTAGCCCAACAATGTGGGAGCCTGAGAAGGAAGTGGCCATCTCCACCCTGGCCCCCTGGACCAAGTCTCAGGGCCTCTTAATTTTCATCTCCCCACCCAAGCATCCTGCCCTGCTGCCCCAACTGCCCCAACCCCAGGCAGGAGTTTCTGGGCTGCAGACCCAATCTTCCTGATTTCTGACCAGGTACTCTATCCCCTGTGCCAGCTAGCTGCCTCAAACATAGTAGGCATTTAACAAATGCAGGTTGACTTAATTGATTTATGGGGAGTCAAAGACTCAGAATTAGAAAGGACCTCGTATGCAAGGAAGCCTCTTTGTTTCCAAGAGTAGCTATTTCTAGGGAGGAATGGAAGAAAAAAGATTCAGGATAACTTTATTATATAGTTTTAAAACATTGTATATAATAGATTGTCACCTTTTTATACTATGTTACAAAAATGCTTATTTTTTTCCCTAAACTTTTAGTTTAGGGAAAAATCAAAATCACTACAGTGGACCAACATACCAGGCCAATATCCAAAATGTCCTTAACTACTTATTGCTCAAAACAGTTTTATCTTTGAATTTTTAAGTAGCAAAGACACCTAAGGGAGAGAGAAGATGTAGCTTGGGACTAATAAGACAGATCACTAAGAGTGCCTTGACCCCTCCCTACTCTCTGATCATAAAGAAAATGATCCAGGATTTTGAGTCCTAAACATTATGAATATCACAGCTCCCATCTTAGGATCCATTGTCCCACAACTGGGAAGCAGATCTAGAAAAAATAACAAAGCTCATCCGGAAGAACAAAAGGTCAAGAATTTCAGGGGAATTAATGAAGAAAAAAAAAAAGGCTGGTGAAAGTGACCTAGCTGTGCCAGACTTAAACTCTATTATAAAGCAGGGGTCATCAGAACTATTTGATATTTGCCGAGTAGCAGAGTGGTCCATCAGTGGAAACCTTGGGTGGTCCTGTGCAGGCAGCACTCTCCAACTGCTTTGCCTGGGAAATGAGGGGGCACCTCTGCCCTGACCCAGTTGGCGATCCCTTTTACCCTGACGTTTGCTGAAGAAAGTAAGACTGAATCAGGGAGAATTCAGTCCAGTACAGGAACTGATGAATTCAAGGCTAGAAATCTCCGTCTGGATTTGGGTCATTCCTACTCTGAGGAGTACATGTTATTGGATGAATTACCACAGAGAGGCAGTAAAGTGAAGCTAGCTGCCCCTGAAATGTCTATTTCTAAAAGCTTACATCAATAAAATAGAGAAAGAGCAGACCAAGATATTATAGGATATACAAATTTAAAAGTCTAGAAAAAGAAATGATTTAAGCCCCAATTCAACACTAAGTAGGAAATCTAAAAATGAAAGGGGAGAAAGGGGAAAGTGCACAGGATGTTTGTGCGCTTGGGAAGTGACTGAGGGCTGCAGGGACAGCAAATCGGGGAGGTCCCTTTGTCCTCAAGAGTGAACCAGGGGAGACAAATCTGAGTGAGAAAATGATGTGAGGAATAGAACACAAGGAAGATGATGCTTCCCAAGCTCCCAGAGAAGAAGGAAATGGGCTGCTATCTGCAGCAGGAGCTTCCCTCATAAAAATGACCAAAGAACACTCATAAGCATTCACATTTCAGGGCTTGGGAAGCACTTTATAAAGAATAACTTCTGGGATTCTCACCAAAGTTTTGAGAAGTCGGTGTTATAATCTTCATGGGACAGATGAGGAAACTGAGGGAAAACTAGTATCTGAAGTTTTAATGAGTTGGACAGAACTGAACAACTACTAAGAAACAAAAGAAACTCCGCTAGCATCCGGATAAATTTATACCCTTCAGGTTAATCTGCTCACTAGGCCGTCCTGCCAGAATCCATTCAGTATCATCTATCAGCCAACACCCCATGGGCCTCCCCTCCCCCCACCAAGCCACAGGATACATTATATCTTCATACCTTGAGAAGGCAACAAGGAAACCAAGGAGGCCAAAGCCACATTGTAGCCACCGGACAGGAAGCAATCCTGCTTTCCACAGCTCAAAGGCAATTCCCCTAGCTCCAGGTTTGAAGATCTTTCTGACCAAGGGCTGCTCCCCCATGAATCTTCTCATTTACCCCTTGACAGTTAGGAGCCCAAAGACCAGAAAGCTCTCCTTCAGGTCTGAAACATCAGGCCAGACCTCCACTAAAGCCCCCAACTGGGCAGAGGCCATAGCCAGACCCCACTCCCCACTGCTCCCACCTCCTGGACATTCTAGTCCCATGCTGGGGTTGTCCAGAGCCCTTGCCAAGGGGTAATTTTTCAACATTAACCCTTGCAAACCCTTCTGTTCCAAATTTTTCCCTCCTTCCCCCCATCCCCTCCCCTAGATGGCAGGAAGTCTAATATGTGTTAATTGTGTTAAAATTTATGTATACATTTTTATACAGTTATCTTGCTATACAAGAAAAATCGGATCTACAAGAAAAAAAAACCTGAGAAGGAAAACATAATGGAAGCAAACATCAATAGAGAACATGTAGATGCTATGTTGTGGTCCAGACTTGAATCCCACAGGCCTCTCCCTGGGTGCACATGGCTGTCCTCATCACTGAACAGTTGGAAGTAGTTTGAAACATCTCATTGTTGAACAGAGCCATGTCCTTCAGAATCGATCATCATATAGTGTTGTTCTTGCCGTGTATAATGATGTCCTGGTTTTGCTCATTTCACTCAGCATCAGTTCCTGCAAGTCTCTCCAGGCTTCTTGGACACCAACCCAGAGAGGTCTCTGTCATATTTTGTAAAGGACGCCAGGAGGGAGATTCCCTTCAGGCACAGGGGAATAAGTTTGCCGATTCAGCTGCTCCAGCTACTGCCCAGTGATCCCTGACTATGGCCCCTTCCATCCCCCAGTTCCCTGATTCTTTTTTTTTTTTTAATTTTTTTAATTTTTTTTAATTTTTAATTTTTAATTTTTTTAATTTTAAGCTTTTTATTTGTATAACATATGTATGGGTAGTTCCCCAACCTTGATCTTTACAAAGCTTTCCAATACAAATTTTACCCCCAGTCACCTCCCCTCCCCCAGATGGCAGGAAGTCCAATACATGTTAATCATGTTGAAATGCTTGAGAAGTTATGCAAGAAAAATCCTATCTACAAGAAAAAAAAAAGAATCAGAGAAAGGCAACACAATGCAAGCAAATGTCAATAGAGATCATGAAAATGTTACGTTGTGGTCCATATTTCATATCCCTCTCTCTGGGTGTATATGGTTTTCTTCATTGAACAATTTAAACTGGTTTGAGACAATTCTTTGTTGCAGACAGCCATGTCCATCAGAATTGATCATCATGTAATACTGTTGTTGCTGTGTATGATGATCTCCTGGTTCTGCTCGTTTCACTCAGCATCAGTTCATGCAAGTCTCTCCAGGCCTCTCTGAAATCGTCCTGCTGGTCGTTTCTTACAGAACAATAATATTCCATAACATTCATATACCATAATTTATTCAGCCACTCTCCAATTGATGGGCATCCCTTCAGTTTCCAGTTTCTAGCCACTACAAAAAGGGCTGCCACAAACATTCTTGCACATGTGGGTTCCTTTCCCTCCTCTAAGATCTCTTTGGGATATAGGCCCAGTAGAAACACTGCTGGGTCAAAGGGTATGCACAGTATGACAACTTTTTGAGCATAGCTCCAAATTGCTCTCCAGAATGGTTGGATCTGTTCACAGTTCCACCAACAATGTATTAGTGTCCCAGCCCTCCCACATCCCCTCCAACATTCATCGTTATCTTTTCCTGTCATTTTAGCCAATCTGACAGGTGTATAGTGGTATCTCAGAGTTGTCTTCATTTGCATTTCTCTGATCAATAGTGATTTGGAGCAACTTTTCATATGACAGAGATGGTTTTAATTTCATCATCTGAAAATTGTCTGTTCATATCCCTGGACCACTTATCTATTGAAGAGTGGCTCGAATTCTTATATATGAGACAATTCTCTATATATTTTAGAAATGAGGCCTTTATCAGAACCATTAAATGTAAAGATGATTTCCCATTTAGATGCTTCTCTCCTAATCTTGTCTGCATTTGTTTTGTTTGTACAGAAACTTTTTAACTTAATATAGTCAAAATTATCCATCTGGTGTTCAATTAGGAGTTCCAGGTCTTCTTTGGACATAAATTTATTCCATCTCCACAGGTCTGAGAGATAAATTATATTACGTTCCTCTAACTTGCTTACAAAGTCCCTCTTTATATCTAGATCATGAACCCATTTAGATCTTATCTTGGTATGGGGTGTTAGGTATGGGTCAAGCCCTAATTTCTTCCACACTAGTTTCCAATTTTCCCAGCAGTTTTTGCCAAATAGTGAGTATTTATCCCAAAAGCTGGGTTCTTTGGGTTTATCGAACACTAGATTGTTAAGGTTAATGCCTAGGTTGTCCTGATAACCTATCCTGTGCCACTGATCCACTGCTCTATTTCTTATCCAGTACCAAACGGTTTTGATGACCGCTGCTTTATAATATAGTTTTAGATCTGGTACAGCAAGGCCACCTTCATCTGCCTTTTTTTTCATTAATCCCCTTGAAATCCTTGACCTTTTGTTCTTCCAAATGAACTTTGCTACTATTTTTTCTAGATCTGTAAAATAATTTCTTGGGAGTTTGATTGGTATGGCACTAAATAAGTAGATTAGTTTGGGTAGTATTGTCATTTTTATTATGTTCGCTCTGCCTACCCATGAGCACTTAACATTTTTCCAGTTGATTAGGTCTGATTTTATTTGTGTGGAAAGTGTTTTGTAATTTAGTTCGTATAGTTTCTGACTTTTCCTTGGCAGATAGATTCCCAAATATTTTATCCCATCATCCGTTATTTTGAATGGAATTTCTTTTTGTATCTCCTGCTGCTGAACTTTGTTGGTAATATATAAAAATGCTGATGATTTATGTGGATTAATTTTGAATCCTGCAACTTTGCCAAAGTTGTGAATTGTTTCTAGTAGTTTTTTAGTTGAGTCTCTAGGGTTCTCTAAGTATACCATCATGTCATCTGCAAAGAGTGATAATTTGGTTTCTTCATTACCTACTCTGATTCCTTTTATCTCTTTTTCTTCTCTTATTGCTAAAGCTAACATTTCTAATACAATATTAAATAGTAATGGTGACAGTGGGCAGCCTTGTTTCACTCCTGCTCTTATTGGGAATGGATTTAGTTTGTCACCATTACATATGATGCTTGCTGATGCTTTTAAATAGATGCTA